>APFE031157705.1:68034-103471 GCA_000404065.3 Pinus taeda | reverse complement strand
TATATATTTTTTAAATTAAAATTTTGTTTAAATAGTTTGATCATTTTAATTATTTATACTCTAAAATAATTTATAAACTAGACTAATATACCATCAACTTAAGAATTTACTGCATAACTTTTTTTCCTACTTCAAATTTATAAAACTGAACCTCTAAAACTGACTCACCAACTTACATCTTCCGAATCACATTTCATAGATATTTATGAACGGCTAACTGCGTAGTTATACTACTTTTAGCGTATGAAATGCAAATTAACATGCAGGTAATCAAGAAAAATTGTGAAGAATACCCACCTGCGTTGCAGGCAATACGTGAGCTTCCGCGGCCGTCGCTTCCCCACTTAATTGAGAGCCCGCCAAGATCATGCCAACCCCGCCGGCCTTTCTCACCACCTCCCCCTTCTCGGCCCGTGCATTGGACCCCAAATCGCAAACAACCATTTTCCCCGCAACCGCGGCGGGATTCAGCGTCTCAGGAAAACAATACTTTGAATTATTCTGAATCCCTGCATCGCCCGCGTAAACGATAGGCACAAGACTTTCCCTGGCACCCAATGTGGCATCATACAGAGACTCTCCGTATAACACTTGCCCGTTTCCAAGCCGGACCTTGGCAGGGAAATTCCTGTCCACAGTCCCGGCTCCGACAGTCATGATCCAGGGCGCCTCGTTGGACACCGAATAACCGAAAGGCCCATTGTTGCCCGCCGCGCAGGCCACGAACACCCCGCGCTCCGTTGCCCGAAACGCCCCAATAGCAATGCTGTCTTCATAAAAAGGCACCGAGAAACCCCCAATGGACAGCGAAATAACGTCCACTCCATCCGAGATGGCCGCATCCATGCCGGCCAAGATATCGGAGCTATAGCATCCTCCGTCCCAGCACACCTTATACATAGCAACGTGCGCGGACGGAGCCATGCCTCTCGCTATTCCCTTAGCGTTGCTCAATAGATTAGCATCGATAACTGTATTCCCAGCCGCGGTAGACGCAGTGTGGGTACCGTGGCCCTTGGAGTCCCGCGGTGACTCGTACTCGGGTTGACCCCCGGAAACTATCTCAGAAAACCCCGCCTGATGCCCGCTGTTAAAAAACCGCGCCCCAATCAGCTTCTTATTACAATGCGAAGCATTGAAATCTCGTGGCCCGCTCTGGCATCCGCCTCTCCATCTCTCTGGAACCCCTGGCATGCCATCGTCTCTGAAGCTCGGGCTCTCGGGCCAAACTCCGGTATCCAAAACCCCAATTATGGTACCTTCCCCGAACCCGGACGCCGGCCATAGTTTCCCAACAAGCGAATCCAGTTGAAGAAATCGATACGAATACGTGGTGTGCAGATTCAGTATTCTATCGGGATAAGCCGCCACAAATCCATCCACGCTTTGTAAAGCCAAGATTTCGCTCTCGCTGAGCCTAGCAGAAAAGCCATTGATTACAGACTCGTATGAATACAGAATCCGAGACCCGGCCGGATCTCCGGTTACCCGACCCAAAAGATTCGAATGCCTTTCCCGTCGATCGGAGTGCTGAATACCTTCTGTTTCCATATCGCTAAGGTGAACTATATACGTCTGAACAGACTCAGCTCCACTGCATCTCATCATGCCGCCTGCCATGGACGTTACAAACATTAACCAAAACATCTGTGTCACGGCTCGCTCAGGATGAAGAATCTTCATAGCGCTACTGCAGGTTTTTCTTTATTGCGATATTCGACTCAGCTTTTGTGGCTCGGAGACTTATAGGTTTAGAGTTCGAGAATAAGGCGCCATATAAATTTAAATATCTTGATCTCGTGAGCAGTATGGAGCGTAAGTATTAAACAGAGCGAGAGTAAGCTCGTGATCACAGTGAGTTTATGAGTGATAGTCGGCAAATGTTGGAATATATCACGGGGACTGTAATCTCTCTGCCGATGGGAGGCGCGGGAAGATTGGAGATCCACTTCCAAGTTCCCGTGCGTGACTGTGAAGGATTTGAAAGCGAAATAAATAAATGATCGTGGATCTTGGCATCCGTATGTGCAGGCAGTAAATGAGAACTGCTGTCGGATAAAAGGAAGTGAAGGGAAATCCTATTTCTAATTTCACTGCAATATAAATGATTCTGACATGTAAGGGGAATAGGGGTTGCCTGCTGTTAACATGCCAAAGTCAACTTTGAGAGAAATATAAATGCAAGGCAATCCCTATTCCCCTTGCATGTCAGACTGCATTTATATTGCAGTGGAGTTGGAAATAGGAATCGCAGTGAAACTTGGGAATGCATGCAATTAAGACGCATTGAATTAAAATATTTCGACAGAAATTTAAATGAATGGATAGTAACTTTATTCTGGTTTGGTTTGTCGTTGAACTGGATTCACTAAGAGAATATCAAATAAATGACAGATGGTGATGGTAGATTTTGGGAACATTTTACATATTTTGAAACATGTAATAGAAAAAGAAATGTTTTTATATTTTTAAAATTTATAATCAATTAAATTTAATTAAAGAAATTTAATTTATTTATCTTTATTCATGTTAATTTAATTCTCAAATTAGTAATGGGCTTGGAGTATGTTTTTAAATTGTTTTTGCTTGGTTAAGAGTTTATTTTCTTGGGAGGTAAAGAAACAGGTTAATAGCCTAAGATGTGTATCTAGCCGGAGTAGCCTAATATGGGCATCAGGCACTAGTAAAAGTCTGCTCCCTTAAGGATTGGTTTTCCCAAGTATAGTGGTTTTTCTTAAATAAGGGTTATGAGTTGGGGATAAAAGCTAGAGATGGTTGGTTGTTGAAGTGTATTGTCGGGGCTATCCACTCAAAACCTGCGAAGGTTTCTGTTCAAAGAACCACTCACCAGCCAGCGTACAAGTTCCTCAGCCTTATGCTCTGATACCATGAGAAAAATGGCAATGCTTGTATTAAGAAATAAAACCCACTGGTCAGTTCTACAAAAAAGACTCTGAACCAGGAGAGTCTGCCTCTGGAGAACCCTCTCCATTGTTCATCAACATTACACATTAAATAGAATACATGGTTTTATGGAAGTTAGAGAAACATCCTAAGAAATAGAAACTAATTCCTATCCTGAGACTACGTGAACCAACTCTACCTATTCTAGGATATTCTCCATTATCTTCAACATTGTCCTAACTAGTGGTTTGACCACTGACTTATAATTCAGTGAAGAACAAACTTTCACTTTGTATACCTCTAAGCCTTGGAAGATAAACTCTTAACCAGATAAAAAAAAAATTAAAATATATCCTAATCCTTAAAAAACATTATTTGTAATTAAATTAAATTAAAAAAAAACAATTAAACTCGTTAAATTTTAAAATATTTCTAAAACCTATAATACAAATAAATTTAATTTAATAATCTAAACACCAAAAAAACTCGTATTATTAAATTTTAAAATATTTATAATCAAACTATATTCAACTAATTTAAAAACTCAAAATATAATTGATGTGATGCCACTTTACTAATAAAAAAAAACTGAAAAATATAGCAGCAACCTAACATAGTTGATGTGATGCCACATTACTAATAAATAAAAACTGAAAAATATAGCAGCAACCGACTTGATGTGATGCGACATTATCTAGAAGGCGTGGAAAAAGTTAAAAGGTCATTTATTGGGGATCTGGGGGCTGATTCGGTAGGATTTCTGTAAGTAGGGATAGTCGCTTTAGGTAAGAGTAGTACCACATGGTGAGACATCAAAATGCCCAATGGACACATTATGGTGTGTGCTTTTACACAAGATGAGGTCCATCCTATGGAGAGATTAAAACTAAACTGTTTTCCATTTTTTGAAGTGGTTCAATTCTATGCAGTTAATACAACTGAACTGTTTTCCATTTTTCGAAGTGGTTCAATTCTATGTAGTTAATAAAACTGAACTGTTTTCCAAACATGGTTCGAATTTATTGTAAAAGGGCAATTAAAAAATTCCTCTCAACCTAACAAATTAATTATGAATTCATAGAGCAGCGTATATTTTATTATAATTTTAATAACCTATCACTATCTTGATATCTCGATTTTCAATTATTGGATTTTATTATTATTATCTTGATAAGCTAAGAAACTGGATTTGTCCCCCGGGCCTTACATGTCTTGAATCCGGCGAATTGATTTGGGCGGATTCGTGTTCGAAAATCAAGACACTTCGTGTCCAATTAGTACATTTCGAAATCGGAAAGTGTCCCAACCAAGACACTTCAAATGTCATGATCAGGACACTTCAAATATGGAAATCAAGAATCCACACAGTGTTATAAAGGTTGATTTCCCCATTGTATTTGCATATTCACTTGTTTAGTTTGTTGTGGGTTTGTGTGCGTGTTTGAGAGCAAGGAGCAAAGAGTGTGGGAGCATTTTCAAGGAGATTCAAGCAACACGTAAGTGCTAGAGCATGTCAGATTTGATGATAGTGATACTATAGAGGGGTCATCCTCCACACCAGCAGATGCAAAGATGACTTTGGATACAGAGGAGGAGGATGCAACAGAGAAGAGCAATGATGACCATGATGATGAGGACAGTGATGTTGATTTTGATGATGAATATGAGGATTGATGACCTTGAGGCTTATATACTTGTAGACTTGTAGACTTGTAGTTGTATTTGTTTTGTATTTGCTATTTCTATTTTCCATTGACATTGCACTACCTATGTAAACAATAACACATTTTGATTTTGATAACTTAATGAGAAAACTACAATATCTTTATCTTATTGTCTTGTCTTTTTCCTATTGGATCATTGATGAATTGAATATGTATTATAAATTTATAATCTATCATTTATCATTTATGTCACAATTGTATTTGTAATTTTGTATGCATCATGTTACTTTGTAAAGCTTACATCTAAATGAAGATCTATGTTTGAATCAATGAATTTGTATCATGAATGAGAATTTGTGTATGAATATCTAGTTTTTAATATATATATATTATATATATATATATATATATATATATATATATATATATATATATATCCGAACATGTCTTGTTTTGGGGTCAACGTTTCTGTATCCGACACTCAAATCCCCTATTCGTTGAATCCTGAATCCCTGTGTCAGGTGACTTAGTTGATAAGTGATATCTTGATTTTCAATTATTGGATTCTATTATTATTATCTTGATATCTCTATTTTCAACTATTGAACTTTATTATTATTATTTTGAAAGAGTATAAAAGGGAAGGAGATGTATAATTTTTTTAGTGTTAAATTTTGAATTGATATATATATATATGAAATTAAGGTTGATTTCAACAACTACCACTATAATTATTAGGCAAACCACAACACTCTCATTAAATTCTAGAGATTTGAGCCTAGAATCTCATGGTAAAAAAATACATGTTTGATTAGTTTTAATTAAAAACATTATTAAACATTAATAATAATCTCACTCTTACCCTATTCACTCTCTTAATATTACAATCTAGTATTAAATAACCTAGTATAAATGAAATGTGGTAGAAACATTTCATTTTCACTCTTAAACATAAATAAAATATCTCTATATCTATAGAAAATAGCATATATAATATATATATATATATATATATTTATATATATATATATATATATAGAATATATATATTAACCACCAAACTTAAATAAACCATTTAAATATCTTGTTAAGTTATTTCAATATCAACTTGTTTATATATAGGAAAAATAAAAAATAAAAAACAATCATAATACAATTTTTTTTGTGTAAGCTTGGCAGTATTTCTTTTTTCTATTAATTGTATATAGGCATGTAAGAAAAAATATGTCTAGTGGCCTCAACTTGCCTGAGGGAAACCAAGTTTGTAGTGTGTTGGCCACCGATCAACATCATATGTCGTCCAAAATTTAAACAGCTGGAGAATATCCATCCATGCTAAATATACTATTGTATTAAATATATGCTTAATTCTTCAACTTTTAAAGTCAATGTTATCCGACCAGATCAACATAAAACCAGAAAATTGGTTTTTTCTACTTTACTTCAGTCATTAGATGACTCAATAGGGGTTGGGTATTTTGCACTTGACTCGGGCACTTCATTTTGTAGCAAGGTTTGAATTTGTTTTTCAATTCGGCCAAAACGGACATTTTGATGATATTGTTGCACTTGCACCGCCTGAATCTCCTTTTGGATGTCCTTTAGGCTTGGCTCCTCTTGATGAACTTGTATTGGTTTTTCCAAGTCCCTGTGTTGTCATGGCCCTGGCCAACAAGTTCTTCATTACCCAATACAACTAGATTGTCTGTCTAAACAACATATGTCGGCCTCTCGTGTGCCCCAGATCTATGAGCAGGGGATCCCATCCCTCCGTTAGAAGTGATTTTGTCGTAGCCTTGGTGTTTATCTCTACCTCCCATCTTGAAATTATGGCTTTAATGTAAGCTGGAGTTTCTCCATGGTATGCATGCATTAGGTTCTGCATGCTTTCCTCTCCAGTTTTCTTGCCCCTTTTTCACTGGGTCTTGCTCACTAAAGCCACCGACGCCTTCATTTTCTTTTATGTCTGTTTGTCGGCCCTACGACCCCCTTTTCTTCCCAACCTAACTTCTGCCTTCACCATTTTGTTTTCCTTCTGACATTTTTCCAACCTCCACCCCTCTCTATTTCTTCCTGCTCCTGGTATCGAAGTGTTAGAGTGAGAGTGGACAAAGAGTTAGATAAACCTATAAGAGTAGCATAAGTACAAGCATTATAACTAGTCGATATTTCATTTGTGGCATTTAACTTTTCCATGTAAATCACCTTTGCAGAATTGTGAATTCAAATTTGCAAGAGATGACCAGGGTACCACCCATTCCCTTCCCATCTTTCCTTAATCCTCAATGTGCACAATGGTAAGAGATTATCTTCCCTCCACCGCTTGATTCCCCCCTTGGAGAAGTCAACCAAATGGGTTCCAGGCTGAGGTCCAAAAACACCCGGGTTTGCTGACAGGCAAGGTTTGGGATAACCAAAAAAAGAAATGCAGAAGTTTGGCTCAGTACTAGCTGAAATTGGAAGCCCACTGGAGTCGGCATGCCTCGACTCCTCCCTCCTACCCCTGAGTATATTGATGCTACCCTATAGTCTGACTTGAACCAAAATGATTAGAGAGATGTTAAGAGCATACCTAAAGCTCCCCCTCGGTCAGTCTTACAGGACTTTTCCCAAGCCATTTCCACTAGATTGTATTTGCCATGGCGGAATTACTAATCGCACTAGGGTTCCAGTCCCCCACCTCCCTATTGTTGCTATGCTACTTCTCCAGATTACCCAGGAGCCACGTTGAGACCAGTTGCTCAAGCTTACCAAAATTAAGGTTCCCCAACACCCCTTTCCTACCCCCTTGGATTTGCATGTCTCCCTCTAACCAGACTAAGCATATCTTCCACTTCCCATACCCCCCTCGCACCCCTTGATGGTTCTAGAGACTACCAGACCGCCACAGGCTTTCAGGGGAACCTTGGCCCCTTCTATATCACAATCTGCAGGTTTTCACAGTGGCCATTGCTAATTTCATTACCCATGAGCCAATAGTCACTCCTAACTCTCCATGGATCCCCTTATTCCCTCGCATCCTTCCATATATTGCAACAAATAAAAAAACCAAACGTTAACAACAAAAGGCTAAATCAAACTTCTTGCAGCCTTCCATATATTGCAGCAAATAAAAAACTAGACATCAACAATAGAAGACTAAACCAGAATTCTCTCGAAACATTCGAAACCACCACCTTTCGATGCCAAACTAGCCTCCATTCTTACAACATTGATTCCATATCTAGACTTAGGTGGGCTTGAATTACATACCAATCTCCTTCCAAGTTGTTGAAGGCGATTTCCAGGTGTAGACGACAGTCCCTTCTCCCACAGGCCCAGTTCTCCTCTTGGCTTCCAATCTCGTTGCCTGCCGCCAGTTTCCTCCTCCAGCCTTGCATGCATGCATTGACCGCCTTCACCACTTTTCTGCCCTGAAAACTTACCAACCTAACCTTTTTCTTCCCGAGGCAACCTCCACCTGCCTATCTCTCCCAGTACCTCATGTCACGCTCGTGTTTGGTCATTGGGTGGGTCGCCCACGTACCCTACCTATTTGTCCTTCTCTCATGTCAATGAACCAATTCTCGATCCCCTCTCTCATTACACCCTGATCAGGGGCCTTGTCTTCCTTCCCTGTCCTATTCTAGAATCTCCCTGAGAACGTTCGGTCCTTCTATCTAGTTTTTCCCATTCCCAGGTATGTCCAAGTTGTTTCCTGGATTACCACAACCCCAATTTGCTAGTAAATCAATTGCCGCCCAAATAGCGAACATTTGTTGGAATAAGGCATGTTATCTCTTTAACGAGGTTTCCTATTTCCTGGACTAATCTTGTTGTTTTCCAAATATTACTTATGTTTTCCCTATGGATACCCTGCTAGAGTTTTTTCATAGTGTCTATCACTAATGTGGAATCTCCTTCCACCACCAACTTCTAAAATCTTTCTCTTCTTGCAATTTCCAATCCATGTTTGAGTGCATTGAATTTTGCCTCATTGTTTCTCGTGATTCCACAGTCCATTGCAAACAACTAAATTGTTTGGCCATGGTGGTCTCTGAATATTCCTCCAAATCCGGCTTCACCAGGGTTTCCTTTAGAAGCTCCATCAAAGTTTAGTTTTATGAAGTTCTCAGAAGGGTAAGTGAAGTATGATCAGCACTTAGGTGGGGGAGGTTTTGGCTTCCATGAGCTTGGCATCAGAATTTGTGGGGTCAGGTTGAGCATTATTAGGATTTGACTCTCTTGGAGCATTGCTTCCCAGTCCTCTGGATACCATTTCTCCACCAAAATGGTTTCACGGATATTTTGTTTAATAGTCTTCCACACCTACGCTACCATCTTTTTTTCATCTTTGAAAATCCTTCGATTTCTTTCCACATCACCCATAGGAGAAATCCTAAAGAGATGTTCCAGGCTCGGTTGAGGATGGGACTCTTATAGATTTTCTTCCTCCAATTTTCCATTGTGATTTTTGTTCTTGAGTAATCTCGATCTGAATGACCAAAGAGAATTTTGTGATTCTTCCATATGACGTTGCTATAGCTGCAAGAGTTCAGTAGATGTTCCATTGTTTCCATTTGGGCTTCACATATACAACAAACAGAAGGTCCATGAACCCCTCTTTTCTGTAGTTGGTCCCATGTGAGAACTCAGCCATGGAGGACCACCCAAAGGAAAAATGCTACCTTTGGCCATAGTTGCCTTCCATATTTATCCCCATATGGGTAAACCTTGCTGTTGTTAGCATTCTGCTTTTCGGTAGTAGCCCTCTTGTATTGTAAACATACCCTTAATTCTGTATCCCCGCCTTATGATATCTGTTCCTTCTAATATCGTTATTCTTCTGGAATTGACCTCTTTGTCATATGTTGTCCACTGGGGAGAATCTAGTGTTGTTGGCTAGTGTTGTCTCCTTTTCCACTCTCTCCATGTTCATCTTTCATATACTTCCCAAAATTTATTCACAGTCTAGTTTGCTATTCGATTTGTGTATAGGAAGATTTTTGCTAGGTCCTGTCGACTAAAGAGTTTTTCCCTCTACTGCCACAAATCTTGCCAAAACCTGACCTTATCCCCTCCCCTTATCTCCTAGAAGCTATTTCTTCTTATCAAATATTTATTTTTTGCTGCTAGGTTCCATATAGTTTATCCCCTTGTATTATCCTGGGTTCTTAGTCTTCCTTCTGTCATCCTCAGAATTCTATATTTCTTCTCCCATATTTCTTTCCATAAGTCATTACCTCCCTGTATCCATCTCCACCAAATCTTTTCCCCCTAGTTCTGAGTATAAGGGTTCCGAAGGCCCAGATCCCTTGATGTTTTGGGCTTAGTTAACTAGTTCTAAGAGAGGAGAGCCCATTTCTTTGCTATTTGAGGCCCTTGCCAGAGTAGTTTTTTGAAGCTATTTGTCATGTCATCGCATACTATTTTGGGCACTGCTGGACCTGAAAGCTGGTAAATAGGAATGGATTGCAGCACCACCTTTAGAAGGATGACTCTACTAGCCATGTTAAGGGCTTGAAAGGTCCAGTTTTGGAGGCGCCCTTGAATTCGATCCAAGAGAACCTTCTAATTTTCCACTCCGAGAGGATTAAGGCTTAAGGGGATACCCATATATTTCGAGGGTAGGGTTCTTATTCGAAAGCCCATTATTCTCACCAGGAAGGCTTGGGATTGAGCAGCAGTGTTGAAGAAAAATATATCAGACTTGTCTTTATTGGTTTGGGTTCCTCAGAAATTCATGAAATCTTGAAGGATAACCAAGAGAGATATTTCTTCCATGAACGTGGCTTAGCATAACATCATAATGTCATCAACAAAATGTTGATGAGTTAAAGGAAGGTTGTTTCCCCATATCTAAAGGCCTTTTAATATTCCTTCTTGGACTTTAGCTTTGACATATCTTCCAAGGCCTTCTACTGCTAGGATGAACAAGAAAGGGGAAATAGGGTTACCTTGTCTTAGCCTCCTCGTTGCGTTGAAAGCCTCAGATGGTGCTCCATTAAGAAGGATGGAGAACACAAGGGTCGATATAAAAGACAAGATCCAGTTTATCCATTGGGAATCAAAGCCAAAGGCTTGCAGAATACTCAGAAGGTAGGTCCAGCTTAGGCAGTCGTAGGCTTTCGACAGGTCTAACTTGATCATCATACCTTTATACATGAGACTCTTTAAAGAGTGGATGCCTTCTTGAGCTATTACTACACCATCCAAAATTTGGCGGCCTTTGAGAATTCTAGTTTGTTCTTAGGAGATTAAAGCCAGAAGGATCGATTTGAGCCGATTTACCATTATAGTTGAGAGGATTTTATATATTACGTTGCACAATATTATAGGCCTAAACCCCTGGGGCTCTTCTGAGTGATTTGATTTAGGAATAAGGGCTATGAAAGTGGAGTTTAGGGTAGGGTGTACCTTCTTCATTCTTCTGGATTCTTCAACTACCTCCAGGATGTCTTTACCTAGAATGGGCCAGGTTCCTTGAAAAAAATTTGCAATAAAACCAGCCATTCCTAGTGCTTTATCTTTTGCTAGTCCTTTGACCACCTCCTCCACCTCTTCCAAAGTGACATCTCTCATGAGGGATGGGTTATTATCCCTGCTTACCAGCTGAGGTATGTGCCTGGTTATCCGATTTATGGCTTTTGACCTGTCAAGATTCAATTCTGACATGATGTTTTCGAAGTGTTTCACTAGTAAATTTTCCATCTCACCATTTTGAACAAGTCAGTTTCCTCTCGGATCTAGCAATGTGAATATTCAATTGTATTGTCTATGTTGTATCATGGCTTTGTGGAAGAAGCGGGTGTTTCTTTCTCACTCCCGGAGCCATTGGAATCTCGACTTTTGTTTCCACAAGATCTCTTCTTGCTTCCTTATTTCCTCGATCCTGGTTAGAAGTCTGCCTTCTTCCTCCACTAAGGAGCCCGAGAGACAGTTTTTATCATTTGTTGTTGGACTTGTTGCATCATGGCCTGAACTTGTTCTTGATCATGTTGGATGTTGCCAAATTCTAGTTTGTTCAATTTCTTAATATTTCCCTTGAGCTCCTTTAGGCGTAGCTAGAATGTATACATTATGTTCCTCCCCTGTTCTGTACTTGATGTCCACCATTCCTTTATTTTGTTAAGGAAGGCTAGATCCCGTAGCCAAAATCATGGTAAATTTTAGGGGTGAATTTTAGCCCAAGGGAGAAATTTAAGGGGTTTTTAATTTTAGAGGGGCGAATTTTTTATAAAACACCCATTTCATATATTTAGCCCAACTTTTATTTAAAAAATAATTATTTTTTTCATTGTAGCCCCCAAAAAAGGGGCGGATAAACTATGAAAAGACTCATTTGAACCAATTCGCCTGGTTTGGGAAGTTATATTCCATTACAATCACCCGATGTTCTGCTTTGCAATGTTAAATTCGTTTGCAATCGCCCATTTTCTGGTTTGGGAGGTTGTATTTGGTCCAAATAAATGAAAATATAAATAAAGTGGAGGTATGGTAAATAAATAAAACCTTTTTTATACTTACTCCAAAGGTATGGTAAATAAATAAAAATATAAATAAACTAGAGGTATGTTAAATAAATAAAACCTCTTTTTATATTTAGTCCATAATCCTCTTTCTATTTAAGAATGCTCAAAAAAGAGGTTTTATTTAAGTGAATCGTATGGGCCAAATACCATATTTATAAACGAGGTATGGTAAATTAATAAAAATATAAATAAATGAGAGGTATAGTAAATAAATAGAACATTTTTTATATTTACTCCATAAGTCACCTTATATTTACGAACACTCAAAAAATGCTTTATATTTAGGTGAAGCCTATGGGTCAAATACTATGGGCCAAATACCATGGACCAAATTATTATTAACAGCATGCCAAAAACATTATTAACTCTAATATTAGTATTAATAAAAATAAAGATGGCACATGGTATTGACCCATGGTATTCACATGGAATGTAGCCTATTTAAAGGGGGGAATTAACCCAACATAGATCCATCTTTAATGTGGATCTACTAAGCCCCGAGAGGGATCAAATATCGTGATATGCAAATTAGCATAGAGTGAAAAAATATTTGATCCTTCTCGGGGCTTGGTAGATCAAGAGTAAAATGGATGTTGTAATTTAACGTCACTTAAACATGTTAACTTGGTTAAAAAATAAATAAATAAAATAAAATAAATCAATTATTAATTTTTTTTAATTTTTATAAATTACTAATAGTAGTTTTTAAGCTCCAGGTTTATGATAACCCATGGTAATAGCATGGTATTCATGTGAGCATAGACTATTTAAAAGGGAAATTCTATCAGCTTAGATCCATCTTAATTCTGGGTAACAAGTGCTGAGAGGGATAAATAGATTTCATCCCTCTAAGAGAGGTAAATGTGGAGTTAAGATGGATATAGGTTGGTTTTTATGATTTTGAAGATATTAAATAGATTTAGGAAATTATATTGTAAAAAAAATCTTAAGGTGAATGGTTAAAGCTACATTTAGTCACTTGACAAAATTTAGTAAAAAATACCAATATCTCCATTAATATTGGTTTTTCTGATTTAACAAAAAAAATCAAAACAGTGAAATCTTATCACTATTTCCGCATCACCCTCCCAGAAGAGAGATAGTCTTATCACTCTTTCCGCATCACTCTCCTAGAAGAGAGATAGTCTGCCGGATTTCCCACCATTTTTCAAACGTTCTCATTATCATAACTTCATGAAAAAGTTAAGGTACATCATTAGTTGTTTGAAAAATACGCTGGTTTGTACAACCTTTCATCTTCTTTATTATTCTTAGTTTGTCGTAATCATTGTTAAAAAATGCAAGACGTATGAAGGTAGTGAATTATGCTAATAAGAAATTTAGATTGGGAGAGACATAATTAAATTTTATTATTTAATTGAAGATTTATAATTAAAATAATAACAAATATACATTTATTCTTTTTATATATTGATTGGAAGGCTTCTGACAACTGTCACTTCTTTCCATTAGATCCCCTTCAGGCCTTTGGGATACCTACTACTTTCTTATATCATATAGTTGGGGTTTGCTACTTGTTGGCGTGTTGGGGTAAACAAACTTGATGTGTTTTTTTTTTTATCTCGCAATTAGATTCTATGGAATAAGAAAGAAATTTGATAACTTGACAAAAGTGGTAGAGAAAAGATTAATCTCTCCTACCTTAACATAATTGGTGGTCAAGATCAACACCTACAAAAACTTTGTTGTGGAATATTATCAAAACTAATAGAGGATATGAAAGAATCTATAGTAAGAACCTTGAAAAACACGACCACTGAAACTTGCAACATTATTTGTAGGAAGAGAAATTTATGTTTCTTTTTTCCAAACATGTATGTTAGTATATTATAGTTTAATGAATATGTTTTCCTATTATCATATATGGTTCCATACTTTAACAAAACATTCGCCAAGACTTCACAATGTTTTATTATTCAGTGAAAGATTTGCCAAGATCCTACAAGATTTTATAATTCAGTAAAAGATTCGCCATGGATTTACAAGATAATATAATCTAGTGAGATATTTGCCAAAAAAATTATATATACATATTATTTATTGATAAAATCGCCTCCCATTTTTCCTATGTATCATGGGTATTCACCCATTTATTATACATATAAATTTAGGGTGGTTAAAATTTTCCATGGCCAAAAGGCTTCAAACCAGAATGGTCATTTTTGCTGCCCCTGTTTCAGGTCTACTTCTAATCGGATTGGCCAGTGGTCAAAACCCATGCAAGGCAGGATTGAAGTTTCATAGTAGACATCCCTACTTAACAAGTCTTTAGTTGTCAAAAAATGATCCAAATTGGATGTTATTTGGCGGGTTCCTCCACTGCATTTATTCTAGGTTGAGTTCCATTGATGGTTGGAATATCTACTAGTTGCAGCTCCGCTTGCATGTTCCTGAACTGATCCATTTCTGGTTCTTCTCTTCTTATCCCTCCTTTTTTATCTACTAATGAAGTTATCAGGTTGAAGTCTCCTCCTATCAACCATAGTTTTTCTGTATGCATTCGTCACAGTGTCCTAAATCTCTAAATGAAGCTTTCTTTCTCTCCAGGAGTGTGAGGGCCATATACTGCCGAGATGAGAATCCATTCTCTGGTCCCTATATTGTGAAATCTACCAATCAGGATTCGTGGCGTTCCTATTTAATAATCTACCATTACCTCAGTGGGATTCCACAATATTGTGATTCCTCCTACACTTCCTTTTGCATCTAGTGCTACTGCTTTGTATATGGGCTTCATTTTCCTGAGCATTTCCTCTATTTTCTCTCCTGCTACCTTAATTTCCCAGAGGAGAACTAATTGTGGCTTCTCCCTTTTAAATTTGTCCTGTGGGTATCTTTGTTTACCTCGATTTTTAAGGCCCCTCACGTTCCATGAGATAACTATCATTGGGTAACTCTGTTGAGTTGTCAGAATACTGCTAAGAGTGGTATTACCCTTCCCATATTTACTAGCATCTCTCCCACTATTTGTATTGACTCTTGCAGATTTCTTCGTCCCCTTTTCTTCCCTCCTTTGCTTCGACTGTGATGTTCCTGTGAGTTGTCTTGTTGCATGCCTAACTATTCCGCTATATCTCCTTGTCTTTGTCCTTGATTAGACATGTATTACTAGAAGGTTTCTTTATATAATTTCTTTTGATCCTCTGGAATGAATCTTTCATCAAGTTGCCTCCACTCATTCAAGAGTCTTTTCAAAACTACTTCCTCTGTGCTCAACTCTTCCCTGGCTGCGTAGGATTCCATTGCAATGAGATCAACTGGTTCTGACTCTTCTTTTTCTGTCAAATATATTTGGGCTTTTCTCTTCAAGGTGGTCGTAGATTTAGCGGGATTGATTTCCTTATCTCTGTATTGATTCTCCATTGGATCTATCTCATTTTAGGTTTCTCCTTCCTCATGCAGCACCTCATATCTATTCTTATTTGCCCTTTGTTTTTTGTTGTGGTTTCGTGAATTCTATTGCATTCTCATGGTCTTCCTCTTATGCATGACTTCTTTGAACCCCTCATTTTCCTCTTGTGGGGGGTTCTTATTCTGATCCTCCTTTAGATTTGTTAGGCACTCCTGGTTCATCGGGCATGCTTTATAGAGGCGACCACACTCATGACACAGATAACAGTGAAATGGGATGTGCTCATAATCCAGGGTTTGCTGCCATATCTCTTCTTTGTACTCCAGTTCCACCGAGTCATGGATAGGCTCCAAGATATTCACATTGACACAAATCCAGACATAGAAGGTATATCTTCCTCTAGGTGTGGATTCTTCTATTTTTACAAATCTGCCTATTGAGTTACCAATACCTTCTAGTATTTATGGATACCAGAAATCCATTAGGAGGCCGAAGAGTCAAACCCAGACAAGGGATGCTAGAAATTACTCCTTATCTAAGTTATAGCATTCCTCCCAGTATCTCATGAACAACCCTACATTATGGTAAAAATATGGGCCATTTTCAAAAACCCTTTCCTTATCTTGCAGGTTTGAGAATATCACCATAAAGAATCCTCTAGCTCACAATTTGAGTTCTATATGGCCTTTCGGCTACCATTTTTGTTGTATCCACTTTATCAGATCCTTCTCCATTGGCCAGACTCTGATGAATTTGCATATCGTCGCATGGTCCTCCATATAGTTGCAGTATTTCTCCAATTTGTTCAGTGGGATTACAAAATGAGGTTTCTCCGTTGCACATTGCTGACATTGCCCTCAGCTTCTTGCTTGCCATCAAGCTCCGAGGACAGGGTCATTATTAGGGTCGGCAACTTCAGGGGCACTAGACTGATATCAGGTTTTCCAGCTTGATTTGTTAGCTGTTAGATTATGGTAGAAGGGGATCTCCCCCCCCCCCCCTCTTGGGCTCGCATCACCTTTGTCAGTCTACAGGTCATGCATTGCGAGGAAGAGCCCTAAGGGTTTGTCAGTATTCTATAGGCCTCCCAACCCTAAGTAATCTGCATCTCGTTCACTTCTTCTTCTTCTTTTTAATTTAAAAAAATACTTTTAATAGTTGAAATTAATCATAATACAATATATGAATTCTAAAGAAAAGTAATTATTTTTTAAAAAGAATAATAAGATAGATGTGTAACTTATTTAATTTTTAAGATGAAAATAATATGTGGCACTAAACAAATATTAATAATAAAAAAATTAATATAGGTTATAAATAAAATCTTTCAATAAATAATGTTGGCTTGTTATCTATAAATAAAATTATTTTAATGTCCATGTTAAGTAAAATGTTTCAAATTTAAATGTATACTATATAAAGCAATTGAAAAAAAAATAAATTTTTATGGTTAAAATATTTCAATTAGTTTCACTATTTTACATTTTGGCACTTTTTAAGATATATTTTATTTGTCAATTTTGCTTAAAAGCTAGCAAAGATTTATTGCAATTGCAAGTTTAAGCTATGTAATCTACACAATTTAAGTGTCCAAGGATATATTCAATGCATTGAATTCATTTACGTATCCAAAAGTGCAATTTTTACATCTTAACCACAAATCTATCAATTGAGAGAGATTAAATCTCCCAAGGTGCAAACCATTTTTCAAGTTTTGGACTCTAGAAGTGGTTTGCACGTAAAGAGATTTGATCCCTCACTCGCTGCATGTAATAACCCTTAGTGAATTATAAATATTTTAATTTGATTTTACTGAAATGATTTGGCAAACCATGGGCCATATAGAAGGTCTAGTATGAATAGGTAATAAAGTTATAAACATAAATGTTTATTTTATTCTAACTTCAGGTAATAAAATTGGTTATGGTCAGCCATAAAATTAGTGAGGAAAAATATGCTAAATGGGAGTTCACTTACCAGAGGTTTAGAAGGAAGTTATTCCTCTCCCTAGAGACAAATCATCTCAGTTAGGGAAAAGGGAGCCAAGAGGGTGTGAGGGAAAATCTTAAGGCAACCTAGTGACTTGGAACTTGGTTGGAGGATGTCCAAGTGAGGAAATTTGAAGTTGATACCTTAGACAAGACGTTGTTGAGGGAAGGAGGGGTGCTACCAAGAAAAGGGATTTTTGAGTTGGTTGGCCAATGGAATTCCTAATTATACCTGTGAGTTTTGTGAAATCCTAGGTAGGACTGTGTGGTTAGACAAGCCCTAGATGGACCTGCTATGGTCCTTGTCAAGAAAATTGTTCTTGAAATGAAACTAGCTTGGGTTAGGGGGCGTGGGAGGGTGCTGGTAGAGACTACTTGTACTCGTTATTTGGGTGGAGCAATCCTTTTCCCCCTGTGATTTTCGTGGCAACCTACATTGAATTAATAGATAAGTATCATATGCATTTTTTTGTTATGATCTCTTTCCAAATGTAATTTGGTTATGTAAATTGTTGTGGCGTGAATTTTATAAAGAAAAAAGGTTTTTTGTGAGTTAATGTAATCATAACTAATGAAACATTAATTTCTTGTAGCAATTTAGATTAGTCTCCAAGCCAAGTTGGGTAAATGCAAATAACTTAGACACATTTCCAAACTCAAAGGAAGGGCTGGAGAGGGAAGGCAAGCATGTCTCCAAGCTCACACAAGTTACTCCAAACCAAATAAAATCTGTAAAAGAAAAATTGTTATAAAGTTTATGTTACAACAAAAAGAAAATAAAAGTTGATGTATAATTGCACATGCTTGGAACAAAAGGAACAACGTAAAGAAATATCTATTTAACATCTTTGCATATGAATGAAACTTTTAAGTACATGTAACAAAATGTAACTATAATCACATGCATTGAAAATTGAGAACCACATTTAACATGCAAGATAACTAACTAAATTAACTCTTATTCTGTAACAACCCATATTCAACCTTAAACAAAAATATGGATAATTTATGACTGAAGGGAGAAACAAGTTATTTAGGTTGGTGAGGCTAGCAAACGTTTCCTAAGCAAGATTGAAAACCACCTCAGAGGTAAGATGTTGGGCCATGAGGCTAAACATTTAAACTATAATAATAACATTAGACATGACTCATGTATATTACAAATGTACGTTGAGAGGCCTTTGAAAGGTTTCAACCTTTACAAAGGAATGCACACCAATCTATATGCCGCTCAATGTCGCTATAGTAGAGTCTCATTAATATAGATATGAAACAAAGGAAAATTTATTAACCCATACTGTCAATGTACTACAAATGAGAACCAACAATTAAATAAGAAAATTGACAAATGAAAACCATGCAAAAAGATTGTCATGCCTCAAAGATGTTGGTAGTGAAGAGATTACTTTAAACCTTGGCATATAGAGAATGTAGCAAAGCCATATATCTACATAATGAAAACATACGATAGCTCTTTTATAAACAATTCATTTTCAAATTTATTACAATAGAAAAATTAGAAAAACGTAGCCAAAAGTCATAGATAGCTTTCATGGCATTCCAAGATTGAATGGCCATAGTTCGTTAATAGTAAAAATCCTTAAATTAGGCTAATCCAAGGACATATAACCCATATTCCGGAGGAATCCCCATAAAAGTGGGTGAATTACCACTTTGAGAACACTTGAGTAAGAAAAGAGGGTTTGTTAAAAACCTAGTAAGAATCATAACTCGAAAACTACCCACTTGAATGCTAAATGGGAACCTCGCCTGTAAATAAACAAAAAGGGAAGAAACCTTGTTAGAAAGAAATCTATGCAATTATACAACGAATGAAGTATGAGCTACGAGATGTAGTGAATTAGGGTTTTACTTGAACCTTTCACAACCGAGACAATCGCTTTCTGTGTAACCTTGTGTAACCACAAAAGTTAGAGACTGTTGGGAACATATAAATACTTCGAATAAGATTAATTTCAAAATAAAGTAGCTTGTACCAAGTAGATAAAAACACATTTGCATGCTAAGTCTATTGCAAAGGAAGTTGACACATCATGAATCCTCTAAAGAGTAATGCATCAACTTGAAAATGCCCACATAGATCACTTGTTACCTCATGAGTCGAAATATCAAAACAAAAGCAGAGGGTTAGACAAATTGTAAACATATAAACCCTACCTCGGTACAAGCAACAAATTATTAAACTCTCAGAATGAGAAATACCTAGTATAAGGACGTTGAATTGTTTCCAAAGAAGTAAATACAGTGCAAAGGTAGCATGGTAGGATGAAAAGCGCTCTCATGCACATGGTGGAAGTGTGAATGAGTGGGAATGGCATCTAATGGGGGAGGTGGTTACTCTCTAACCACCCCATCTCCATCCAATCTGTGGATACAAGCCCTGGTGTTCTAGACCATCGAATGGGTCCGTAGATTCGCTCCCATGACAATCAAATCCTAAAGCAATTATCACAGCTAGCAATGTGTATGACATGTGAAGTGGACTCATAAGGGATAAGTGGAACATGAAACCATACATGTGAATTGGAGCAACACAAGACTATATAAACCAACACATAACCTTAAAATTTTTTAATTAACCAATTACCAATGCAAATATAACATGTCGAATTATATATGTATAGCAAAATCATTACCATGGTATAAGTGTCATAAGATTATGTAAGTCCAAGGATTTGAAGAAGTGAAAATTACAATGAATCGAAAAACATAGCATGTAACCACAAAAATAAAAATAAAAAAAAATAACAAGTTAATTTTATTGCAGTAAATTACATAGATAAAAAAATAAAAATAAAAAATATTGTAGAGGCGTGTTACAAGTGTTATCAGAGCCACGGTTTCCACATTGTAGCCTTTTCATACAAAACCAATAGAATAACAAATTGTATTTTATGCTTCACAAAGACGAAGAAGGATGAGAAGGGTAAGTGGTATAATGACCACACCACCTATGAGGCCACCTACCGGGTTTGGTTCAATACCCTTCCCAAGATCCAATCCAAAGACGTGGGTCCAATTAGGGGAAGAGCCTCGGACCATAATTTTTATGCTGCTAGAAACAATGCAACAACTAAGAACATAAAAGGACATTTTAGGGTAGATAATGAGAAACTAATGCGGGAGAAATAATGAATAATGAAGAGTTTAAATGACAAACAAAATCATAGAAATTCAATCCCAACTCTTGATAATGGAAACAAAGTTGAGTCACAGAGATGGAGAGAGGAGAATATCACACACAAAATTCAGAGGGTGATGAGGAGGTGAATGAGGAAGTATATGGAAATCCTTTTGGGAAGAAGAAGGCAAAAAGATAGAAGACAAAATTACAAGGTAGTTTAGAAAAATTAAACCTCCAACATTTGATGGCGAGTTAGAGGAAATGGTTGAAGCATAAATAATAAATATTAATAAATACTTATATATTTATGAATATGATAACTATATGCAATCTTGTTTGGAAATCTACTAGCTCCATGGAAAAGCCACTTTGTGGTGGGAGGAAGTCAAGATTGAGCAGGGAATTGATGAACAAGAAATAACATGAGAAAATTCTAAAAATATTTTAAGAATAAGTACCCAATAGAGTGATTTTTTTTATGAGAAGGAGAAGGAATTTCATGACCTCAAATTGGGTCAACTATCCATGGATGAGTATGTGGCAAAAATTTATCTCATTTCTAAGGTTCGTTTCCTACATATGTGAGGAGAAGGCTAAGGTGCAACATTTCATAGATAGTCTATCTGTACTTATGGAAGAACAATTGGATTTTGATAACCCTAAGACTATGGATGAAGGTGTTCATAAGGCATAGATATGCTATCAAAAAATGAAACAGAAAGGGGGTGGTAGAAAAGTTTGCACCAACAAGAAAGGATAAATAAATTTTCAGAATGTTAAAAATGCAAAAAATGCCAATGCCAAGAATTTACATAGAAACCAGAAACGTAAATTTGCAGGAAAATATCAGCAAAATTCTCAGCTACAGAATGAGTTAAAACCAACAGAATTGTTAAGTAAACCTAAAACTAGTCAACCACAGAAACCCCAATTACAATGTTGGGGTTGTGAGGAGCCACACTATATTAAAAATTGTCCTTATCGTAGAAGAATAGAGCAGGAAGTGAATATACAAGATGCATCTACTGTGGGTGAAGTGGCAAGAAGTATGCCTAAAATTAATGTTGCACTGGAAGATCATAAGGTTGACTATAAACCTACAATGATTAAGTTTTAAGGTAATATTTTCAGTCACATTGTGTCCATTTTAATAAATCCTGGAGTAAATGTGAGTTATATAAGTCCTACAATAGTGGAAATGTGTCATTTTCAAACTAGCAAGTTTAAGAGCTTGTGGTTGGTACAATGAGCCACTAGGGTAAAAAGGAGAATGTTAGGAAAAAACACTGAGAGGTGAGGGGGGGTGAATCAATACTTTTTTATTCACTTTAACTTTTCATTTCACATTCTGAATTTTGTATATTATTGTTCTTTATGCAACCAGTGTGTGTACACGACTTCATTAAAGGAAAATGATGTATACCTTGTCTACTTATTTTAATATAAATCCATTATTGAGTTAACTTTAACCATTGCATTATTGATTCATTAACCATCCACTATGCACTAAAGAACAGATAAATCACAACACATAAGCAACACACATAGAACACCAAGATTTTAGGTGGAAACCAAATGTGGGATAAAACCATAGTTGTCGTCATTTGTGTCTTATTCTTTTATTATAAAGAAAAGCTTCATTACATATTGTACTAGTGCAAACTCTTACTAGTACATTTAAAAAATCGACAGACATAGCATATAACCACAATAAAAAAACAACAAGTTAATTTTATCGCAGTAAATTACATAGATAAAAAAAATTAAATTAATTAAAATAATAATAATAATATTGTATCCCAAGAGGCTTTGGATTGACAGTGAATGGGTGCACTGTTAAGGCACTCCTTGCGATAGGTCACTGGTTCAAATCCCTCGTGGGTGCTTACCTACAAAAAAAAAAAAAACAAAAAATAATAATATTGTATAGGTGTGTTACAAGTGTTATTAGAGCCATGGTTTCCATATTGTGGCCTTTTCAGAGAAAACCAATGGAATAACAAATTGTATTTTCTGCTTCCTATAGAGGAAGAAGGATGAGAAGGGGAAGTAGTACAATGACCACATCACCTGTGAGGAAACCTACTGGGTTTGGTTCAATACCCTTCCCAAGATCCAATCTAGGGATGTGGGTCCAATTGGGGGAAGAGCCTTGGACCACAATTGTTATGCTGCTAGAAACAATGCAACAATTAAGAACATAAATGGACATTTTAAGGGTAGATAATGAGAAACTAATGCAGGAGTAAGAAAGAATAATGAAGAGTTTAATTGACAAACAAAATAATAGAATTTTAGTCCCAACTCTTGATAATGGAAACAAAGTTGGTTCACAAAGACGGAGAGAGGAAAATATATCTGAAATTCGGAGGGTGATGAGGGGTGAATGAGGAAGAATATGGAAATCCTCCCGGGCAGAAAAAGGCAAAAAGATAGAAGACAAAATTACAAGGGGAGTTTAGAAAAATTAAACCTCCAACATTTGATGGTGAGTTAGAGGAAATGGTTGAAGCATAAAAAATAAATATTAATAAATACTTATATATTTATGAATATGATAACAATTTGAAAGCTTCTTTGGAAATCTACCAGCTCCATGGAAAAGCCACTTTGTGGTAGGAGGAAGTCAAACTGTGCATGGAATTGATGAACAAGAAATAACATGGGAAAATTCTAAAAATATTTTAAGAATAAGTACCTAATAGAGTGATTTTTTGATGAGAAGGAGAAGGAATTTCATGACCTCAAATTGGGTCAACTATCCATGGATGAGTATGTGGCGAAATTTATCTCATTTCTAAGGTATGTTCCCTACATATGTGAGGAGAAGGCTAAGGTGCAACATTTCATAAGTAGTCTATCTGTAATTATAGAGGAATGATTGGAGTTTGATAACCCTAAGACTATGGATGAAGTTGTTCATAAGGAATATATATGTTATCAACAAATGAAACATAAAGGGGATGGTAGAAAAGTTTGTACCAAAAAGAAAGGACAAATAAATTTTCAGAATGCTAAAAATGCAAAAAATAGCAATGCCAAGAATTTACATAGAAACCATAAAGGTAAATTTGCGGGGAAAAGTCTGCAAAAGTCTCGACTGCAAAATGAGTTAAAACCAATAGAATTATTAAGTAAACCTGAAATTGGTCAACCACAGAAACCCAAATTACAATGTTGGGGTTGTGGGGAACCACACTATATTAAATTTCATTATCATAGAAGAACAGAGTAGGTAGCGAATATACAAGAAGAATCTATTGTGGGTGAAGTGGCAAGAAGTATGCCTAAAATTAATGTTGTGCTAGAAGATCATAAGGTTGAATATAAACCTACAATGATTAATTTTTAAGGTATTATGTTCAGCCACGTTGTGTCCATTTTAATAGATCCTGGAGTAAGTTTGAGTTATATAAGTCCGAAAGTAGTGGAAATGTGTCATTTTCAAACTAGCCAGTTTAAGAGCTTGTGGTTGGTACAACTAGCCACTGGGGTAAAAAGGAGAGTGTTAGGAAAATACTGAGAGGTGGGGGGGTGAATCAAGATTTTTTAATTCACTTTAACTTTTCATTTCACATTATGAATTTTGTATTGTATTGTTCTTTATGAAACCAACGTGTGTACACGAATTCATTAAAGGAAAATAATGTATACCTAATTTACTTAATTTAACATAAATCCATTAGTGAGTTAACTTTAACCATTGAATTATTTATTCATTAACCATCCACTATGCACTAAAGAACAAATTAATCACAACACATAAGCAACACACATATAACACCAGGATTTTACATGGAAACCAAATGTGGGATAAGACTATCATTGTTGTCATTTTTGTATTCTTCTTTTATTATAAATAAAAGTTTCATTACATATTGTACTAGTGCAGACTCTTGCTAGTAGATTGGCACCCACCTGTAGGAGGCTACAACCTCCAATCGTTCTCGAGAACCCACTAGAAGGGAGATACAGCCCCCTGATCTCATTTACCGGCTCCTACTGGAAGGGAGCTCCTACCCCCTGAACAAATTTACCACCTACCACTGGAAGGAAGCTCTAACTCCCTAATTGAAAGCTCCAACTGTCAGCACCTCTCATGGACCACATTTCATAATATTTCAAACTAGATCCAAATGTCTAAAACAAACATCAAAACTTGTAGGCCACCTTTCATCAATTTTCACTTGACCCACATCCAACATTATGCTCAATACCAAAATGAATACTAAATCTGAAATATAATCACTGAACCATCTGAATCACTATAACATCATCCCGCTGAATATTGAATCAACCATTGCAACTAGGTCAGATCACTGCACAACCAAACCATAGGAGATATAAACCATCCAGATCAAGACATCATTGACATACATCAACAAATATAACATAACTCGTCAAGAGTCATCATTAAATAACACTACAAACCTTAACCAGATCTATCTCAGAATATATACGTGACTGTTATTCATTAGACCTTTATATATACGCTCTTATAATGTGCAACACCCATGTACAAATCTCAATATAGTGAAAAAAAATATCATAATATATACGTGACTCAACAAAAAAATATTCATGTATGTATGTGACTATCCATAAGTAAAACAACGTGAAGATATTGAATTACTGAAACATACCTTCGCTGCAAACACAAGCTATGTTCCACAAAATTCAGTGTCAAAACTATAGAATTCTGAAAACTCATTCAGATCGCAATATTACTATAATCACATATCCTTCATTATTAGCTACTTAGAAATTTGAAACAAGTAAATTAATCAAGCATATATATCAACATATCTTCAGATCTTTTAGATCTAAGTCTTCTCCTTGCTTCCTAGCGCACACCTATTCCAGATCATATCACACATAAATAATCCATTACTTTCACACAAAAAACCTTGATCTCCATCTCCTTATATAGTTTTTTCCTTAGCCAATACCTCAGGTAAATCACATGGTAATGTTGTTAGTATTCATTGATGGGATCAAATCAATGTCATCACCCCAATTACTATGGGAAAATACCATGGTAATGACCCCTGGTATCAAGATTTCCATGGTTTTGATTATGTGCACGACTTTTTCTCATATTGGTGTCCACTCACCTATTCCACCTCGACCTCTAGTTGGTTTCATCAGTTTCCATTATTATAGCACAATTAACTATTTTTAGTGGTTTTTTGGGTCCTGGACTTCCAGAGTTGTTTTGACCCCCTAAACGGTGTTTTTATAGGTCAGTTGCAAACCCATAAATGACTATGGGCCTACCTGCTACAAATGGTGTAGTACTCAAAGACATATTTCTAACGAGGTATCATATGTGCCAAACGGAGATCATATGACCAAGTTACGATCCTAGGAATTTAGTTTTCCAACTAACTCCAACGAGGCCCATAAACTCTTGGTGTTCCATCTCCCAAGGTTAGGGTTTTGGTTGTTTAGGGTTTCCCCTTGTTGTTCATGAATAAAAATTCCCTTGAGCTTCATTGTAACACAATTTAGAGGCATGTAGCTACCACATCTCTTCTCAAAGTTAAGCTACCATCGCCCACGCCAGTTTATTTCCTTTATGTATGTTATCATCTTTTAGTTCTTTGATATTAATGAAATGAAGATTTATTTATGTTGCATCTCTGTGTTTATGCTTATTTATGTATTATGTTTCATTCCTACATAAGTTCATATCAACATATGTACGTGACTCTTCTTCACAATAACTACGTATAATTTCTCAAACTTTACATTTTTCATCCACATTTAACTGAACTGCCATTTCTCTATCCATATCCACTGACATTTGTACCAATATCCCTGATATCTATATTAGTTTCATGACTATAATATTGACATCAAGTACATCTTCTTCAAGTAGGTTTCCATCAAGGACAACACATTAGTCATAATGCCAACAATCTCCCCTTTTGGACTTGGTGGCAACCACTTTAGTGTTTGAAAACCACCTATAAACACACCTATAAACACCAAATCTTATCTCCAAACACCGCCAAGTCTTATCTCCAAACACCAAGTCTTCTCTCCCCCTTTGAAATCAAGGGAAAAGGGCTAAACTATGTTTAATGAATTATTTTCCTTGTAGTGCTCATCATTGAAGATCATATATGTTGATATGATTCACAAAACCTACATACTTACCATGTTCCCCTCTGAGCATATGTTATACATTCTAAAGATATGCAATAAAGTACAAGGCTTGAAATACATAGCTAAACAAATATGACCTTTCCTATCACCAACGAATCTGTGCTCCCATGATTACATCGATCACCCAACATATTGGGTTTACATATTGGACCTAAATTTTACATCAATGTCCCAAAATAATGGATTACATACATGACATGACTTGATCCCGATAACCCATACATAACTGAATTTTACAATGATTTACAACATGGATGTTTTCATGACCTTGACATCAAGAGACATATATGACACTTATAACCAAAATTAGGGACCTCAAAAATGACGGAGCAAGACCATGATAGTCATCAGTAACATGCACCATATAGGAATTTGCAACATAATCATCAGATGGCGACAATATAGACAACAAAATGAACACCCTCAACATGTAAGATAAGATAGTGTAGGCATCAATATCTCCCATATCATCAACACATGACTAAATATGCAATGCTTCCAAGCATCACCAAGAATACGATTGTGCAATAAAGCTCTATCAACAACTCATCTCCTTGACCTCATGTCATCAAGGTCAACACACTCTCTCCACATGTTGGAAGAGCCATAAAGCAACAATTTCAAACATCATATGTGGCATATACAACATTATATTATCTTCATGCATCAATCAAGATATTTGTAAAACAAGAAGAACCTCCAACATCACAAATCACTAGGTAAAATAGAAGTGATCAACAACGTCATCGACCAACATCTTTAGCATACATTTCTTCAAGCTTTAGCAAGGATAGGACACCATTAACAAATTTAGAAAGTGCAACTCAAGCAACATATAAGCATCATCCATAAGTTCACCACATGCAATCCATGCATCATTGATAACTCATAACATAAAGACAACAACATGTGTATCTTCAGTAGTAACAATAATAATAACCATACATTTAGATCACCAACAAGCATAGTCAACATAATGCAATGAGGAATGCTCAAGAAATCATAATGCCAACAATGAACTATTATGCCTCCCCTAAATCTTTGCCAAAATTTCATCATCATATCCTTCTCATCAATCAACAAACGCACTAAAGAACCATTTTATCAGCAACAATATAATATTTTTAACAGCTCATAAACTCATCATGAACCAACATCACATTTAAGTAGCATATGGGTATCATCAACAGACTGTAAAAAATCAATGCTAGAACCATAATGTCAATAATAAACTGATGGAAGCATATGAGAAGCTCCCCCTAAATTTGTTCCACTTATTTTTCATTTATGAGAAGCATACGTGACTATCTAGATCAAAAACTTGATATACACATGATTGTATTTCATAAAATCCATGTATAGAATATAAACTATTGATTCTTTATAGCGACAATTCCCCCTGAATATGTCATGTCTAATCCTAATCACTGTTACTACATCATATGCAATATCAGTAATTAAAATAATATAGAGAATCATCAAGATACACATGCATAGCTCCCCTTGAGATCATACACCATTGATCCTGTGGATCTGATAATCACTTCTCTTCATGAGGTTATGTAACTCACATTCACTAACAATGTAAACTTTGAAACAAGAACTGATACGATTACTCATTTCGTTGAGGTAGCAAAATAGTCAACCGATTTTGAAAAGTGGTGATGCATAATACACCTTTTTTTTCGGAGCATATTTTTGACACTATAAATTTTCTTATGTATCAAATATTAAAATTTGTTTTTAATGATTTTCATGTTGATTCTGAAATGTGTTGATGCGACATTAACCTTTTTTTTAGAGGGCTTATTTTTGACACTTTATATTTTTTAATGTATTAAGTGTGGATATTTTTTTTTAAATGTTGCATTTTTTGACACTTAAAAATTGTTTGTCATTTTTTTAAAATCATGATTACTTAACAAATTTTCTAGTTGTCTTATTTTTCTTTTTTTAAATGTTGATTACTTAAAAATAAATAAAATAAATAAATAAATAAAATAAATAAATTAGGCGACGAATTTTTTTTTTATAAAAATTAGGAAAAAATTAGGAAAACTCTATAAATTAAGTAAATATAGAAAATTTTGAAAAACATTAACAAAAAACTAAAAAAAAATAAAAACCAGACTAGATTAAAAAATAGAAATTACCGAAAAAAAAACCAAAAACTATTAAAATTAAATTTAACAATTTTTTTAAAGGCTAAAACCCAAATATACTCAAATAAAAATTAAAATAAAAAACCAAAAACATTAAAATTTAGAAAACAATATCTATTTTCCATTAAAAACAACCCATTTTTTTTTTGAAATATATTTATTTAGGATTTAAATAAAAAACTTTTAAATTTATAAAATTTATATATATATATATAATTTCAATTTTTAAAAATTGAAATTTTTAAAAACATATTTATTGATTTTTTTTTTAAATAAAAATTGTTTGTCGCCCGACTGCCTGATTTGAAATTTTAATGTTTTCGGGCCATGATAAAATCTTTACGCCATGATTTCAAAATTTTTGAAAATTTACCCTAAAAAAAACTGTTACACAGCAATCACACTTTTCTTTTTTAGGGTGTTTTTTGCACAATTTTCGCACAAAAAATTGGTTTTCGCTGCCATTTTTAAAACATGTTGAAAATTTACCCTAGAAAAAGAAAGTGTTATTCCAGCATCAACACTTTTCGTTTTTAGCACAAATTTTCATGTTTTTTGGGGTTTTTTGGTTAGAGTTCCGGTTTTCAATTTATAGCTCCCGTTTCAGAGCTTACATTATTCACTTCTGCAGTCACGGTTACAAGTACTCTTTTAAGAACAATGGGTTGTAGTAGGGGCAATATTCCCTACGTCTCCGACTGATGTTCTTTCTTCCTCCAAATTTGCTTGCAATTTCTAATCATGTGCTTGAGCTTGTGGAACTTTAGCTTCCATTCCAAATGCTTGACATGCAATTAGTGACCTTATGCCCAAATGAGTTACAAGAAAAATAGTATCCATGAAACCATCAGGTATTCCTGGTGACTAGTCTTGACTTTGATCTAGGTCGTTTCCTTTTACATGTGTGACTTGATTCAGTTTTATTTTCAAAAACCTTATGCTAGTTGTTCGTGTCATTACACTATGAGTATGAGTCCATGTAGTTGTATCTAGTGTTTGTTTTTATTAGAGGAGAGCATTGTTCATTGACAATCTTCCCTAGTGATTCAGATGCCTTTACCCATTTGTTGATTTTCTCATAATCTTTCCTTAGAGACACAACTTATGATTGTAATTCTTCATAATGCCTTTCCTTTCTTGAAGTTGTTTTTCTAAGACTTTTGTTCTCCTATTGGTTGCTTCCAAATGCATTCTTAACATGTTTATTTCCTTGATCATACAACTTTCTTTTGTTTTTAGTTCTTTGTTTGCATCCCTGAGTCTATCATTTTCTTTCAATCATATCATTAAATCATCTTCTTCACAACTATTTAATTCACTAGTTGATTGATCTTCAAGAGCCATAAGTATTTGATAGCAAGTGTTAGAATTTGAATTTGAATCTTCTTGATCAACAGATGTGCTTTGACTATCTTCATTAGGATAAAAAAAAAAAAAATCTTGGCATAATTTTTTGTTGTTGGTATTTTTCTTGTCAAAATCATTTCCTTTTTCTTTCTTATCATGATTTTGTTTATATGGACATTTGGATGCATAGGGACCTACTCCTCCACAAGAAAAACATTTAAAGGGAAGCTTACCTTTAAATTTACTAGTTCCCACTTGCAACTTCCTCACAAAAGTTGCTTCTTCCTCATCTGAAATGTAGCTTGTATCTTTAGGTTTATCTTTTCCTTTCCCTTTGTATGTGCCTTTGAAGGTTTCTTCTCTAACACTTGATGTGCCCCCTTTTCTCATCTCAAAGGTTGTCAAGATTCGTGGAGTTGTTCAAGGGCAAGGTTCTTCAAATCCTGCAATTTTTCAATTGCAGAGACTTTGGAATTGAACTTTGGAGTTAGTGATCTAAAGATCTCTTCAACAACAACAGTTTTGTTTATTTCATCACTAAGGTTGTTCATTGTGTTAACAATTCCATCTATTATAAGAAAAAATCTTGCAATGCTTTCATCATCATGCATTTTACGAGTCTCATACTAAATTATATATATTTGAAATTTAACTCTTTTTAATCTTACTGTCACCTTCATAGCTTTGGACAAGCTTATCCCATATTTCCTTTGTGGTGCTCGGTTGCATGAATTTCACAAATTCAGGATTAGTCAAACTTCCCAAAATAGTGTTTATTGCCTTTGCATTGTTCTCATATTGCTTCTTTCCTGCATTATCTATGGGAATGGAGGTTGGTTATTGATATTCACTTTGGGAAATTGCCCATACTTCAACTCCTAGTGCCTGCAAATATGCTCTCATTCTAACTTTCCAAAAGATAAAGTTAGTTCCATTAAAAAAGGGTAGCCTGGAAGAAAATACTCCCTCTTGAATTGCTCATTTTGACAGATCTCCCTTTAAGTGATTAAGGTTCTTGTGAGGGACCTTCTCTAATACAAATTGTTAGGAAAAATACTTGGGGGTGGTGTGAATCAATATTTTTAATTCACTTTAACTTTTCATTTCACATTCTAAATTATGTATGCTATTTTTCTTTAAGAAACTAGCATTTGTACGTGACTTCAATGAAGGAAAACAATGTATACCCAATTTACTGAATTTATCATAAATCCATCAGTGAGTTAACTTTAACCATTGCATTATTAATTCATTAACCATCCAATATGCAGTAAATAATAGATAAATCATAACACATAAGCAACACACATAGAATACCAAGATTTTAGGGAGAAAACCAATGTGGGAGAAAACCACCACTATCGCCATCTTTGTCTTCTTTTTTTATTATAAAGAAAATATTCATTACATCTTGTATTGGCGCATGCTCTTACCAGTGTGTAGACACCCACTTGCAGGAGGCTATAACCTCCAGTCATTCTTTAGAACCCACTTGAAGGGAGATACAACCCTCTGATCTCGTTTACCATCTCCTATTGGAAGGGAGCACCCACCTCCTGAAAAAATTTACCAACTACCACAAGAAGGAAGCTCTAACTCCCTCATTGAAGGCTAAAAACCTCAGCACCTCACGTGGACCATGTTTCATAATATTTCATATTGGATCCACATGTCTCAAACAAACATCAAAACCTATAGGCCACCTTTCATCAAATTTTCACACTTGACCCACATCCAACATTATGCTCAATACCAAACCGAATACTGAATCTGAAATATGATCATTGAACCAACTAATGCACAACCAACCCATAGTAGATATAAACCATCCAGATCAAGAAATCATTGGCAGACAACAACAAATATAACAAAACTCATCAATAGTCATCATCAAACAACACTACAAAACTTGACCAGATCTATCTCTTTTATTCAGCATACCTTCGTATATACACTCTTATAATGTGTAACACCCATGTACAAATCTCAGCATACTGAAAAACAAATCTCAGAATATATAAATGACTCAGCAAAAAATAGATTTGCGTGTGTACGTGACTATCTAGAAGCAAACCAACATACAAATCTTGAATTACTGAAACATACCTTTGTTGCAAAGACAAATTACATTTCAAAAACTTCACTGTCAAAACTACAGCCTTCTGAAAACTCATTCAAATCACATCATTACTATAATCACAAATCCCTCATTATTAGCTACTTGGACATTTGCAACAAGTAAATAAATCAAGAATATATATCAACATATCTTCAGGTTTTTCAAATCTAAGTCTTCTCCTTACTTCCTAGTGCACACCTATTCTAGATTAGATCACACATAAATAATCCATTACTTGCACACACAACGCCTTAATCTCTATCTCCTTGTATAGTTTTTTCCTTAGCCAATACCTCATGTAAATCCCTTGGTAATGTTGTTAGTATTCGTTGACGGGATAAAATAAATGTTGTTTCCCCAATTAATATGGGAAAATACCATGGTAATGACCCATGGGTTCCAGATCCCCATGGTTCAGATTATGTACATGACTTTTCTCTCATAAGACTTGCGTATGTGCATGACCCTTCTTCACAGTGACTGCGTATACTTTCTCAAACTTTACATTTGTCATCCATCCATAATTGAAATTCCATTACTCTATCCATATCCATTGTGACATCTGTACCAATATCCCTGATAGTTGCATTAGTTTCAGGATCATCGTATTGACATCAAGTACATCTTTGTCAAGCAGGTTTCCATCAAGGATAACACATTAGTCATAATGCCAGCAAAGAGTGGCAACAAAAGTGGAAAATTGTCCTATAGAATTAGCTTGTAAGCCAATAAAAGTAAATATGAACATGTTTCCCTTAGGTTCTTATTAAATTTTAATTGGTATGGATTGGCTGGAAAAAGATTGGTCTCTTGTAAACTGTAAAGATAAAACCATTAGTTTCATTAATGAAAGGGGTGCTAGAAAAAAATTCTAGGGGACAAAAATACCTTTGAAACTGAGACCAATCACAAACTCCCAGTTGGGAAAATGAATTAGGAAGGGTTTCCATATTTATGCAACTCAAGTGGGATACACTAACTCTATGGATAAGACAACAACCTTACAAAATATGCCAATTGTCCATAATTTTGCGGAGGTGTTTCTAGAGGAGATCCTTAGGTTACCTCCTAAACAAGATATTGATTTTACAATTGAATTAGTTCTAGGAGCCACCCTAGTATCTAAGGCACCCTAACGTATGAGCATACCATAATTATTTTACTTAAAACTAAAAATACAGGAGTTACTTGATAAAAATTATATTCTCCCAAGTGTATCGCTATGGGGAGCCCCTATCCTCTTTGTTGAAAAGAAATATGGCATGCTAAGACTTTGTATTGGTTATAGGGAAATGAATAAGTTAACAATTAAAAACAAATATCCACTACCAAGGATCAATGACTTATTCGATTAGTTGAGGATGCTACGATGTTTTCCAAGATTGACTTACGCTCGAGGTATCATCAAATACATATTAGAGATGAAGATATATGCAGAACCACATTTAGGACTCATTATGGGAATTATAATTGTTAAAGGGAAATGAATAAGTTAACAATTAAAAACAAATATCCACTACCAAGGATCAATGACTTATTCAATCAAGTTGAGGGTGCTACGATGTTTTCCAAGATTGACTTACGCTCGAGGTATCATCAAATACAAATTAGAGATGAAGATATATGCAGAACCACATCCTAATTTTAATTGATGACATCCTAATTTTAATTGATGACATCCTAATTTTTTCAAATAATATGGAAGAACATAAAAAAACATTTGCAGATTGTATTATAGACCCTCTGGTAGCATCAATTATACGTCAAGTATAGAAAATGTGAATTCTATAAGGATAAAATATAATTCTTGGGACACGTGATCACCCAAGAAGGAATAATTGTATATCCCAGAAAGATTAAGACTATTATGGAGTGGCCTATTCCTAAAATTGTTGTTAATATCTGGTCTTTTATGGACCTAGCAAAACTATTATCGTCATTATATAGAGGGGTTTTCCATAGTAGCTTACCCCATAACATATTTGCAGAAAAAAGGGGAAAGTTTTGAATTGGACAACAAAGAGTCAAAATAGCTTTGACTAACTAAAAAATATGTTAACTACAACCTCTATTTTAAGGATATCAGATTCAAAAAAGGAATGTTTTGTCTATACAAACGCATGCTAGGAAGGGGTGGGACATGTGTTGATTCAAGAAGGTCGTTTGGTGGCCTATGAGTCTTGGAAATTGAAGGAGAATGAACAAATATATTCTACTTATGATTTAAAGTTAACAACAATAGTTCACGCTGTAATGGTATGGAGACACTATCTATCAAGTAAGAAGTTTATCTTAATGACTCATCATAGTAACTTGACTAGTTTCTTTAAATAGCCCAACCTTAATGCTCACCAAGCATGGTGTACTTCTTTACTATAAGTGAATTTGACTTTGATATAAAACACTTGAAGGGTAAGGAAAATTAGGTGGACAAGGCCTTAAGTGAAATGTTGAATTGTATATATGAAATTACATATAAGCAAGTAAAATTTGATTTTACAGATCAGATTATAGAAGTTTCCCTAATAGACCCAGAATATTAGTTTTTACGGCAACAAACAAACCAAGAGGGTAGCTTTGAAAAGAAATTAGCATATGAAATCAGTGAGGATAATTTGCTGACCTATAGAAGCATATCATAAAAGACCCTATGTTTCTCACCCTGGTTACCATAAATTAATTATTGCATTAAAAAAAATGTATTTCTGGCCTGGTATGAGGAGGGAGGTGGCAAAATTTTTAGAAAAATGCTCAGAATGTCAACAAGTAAAAGTTGAACATCAATATGTACCAGGTTTACTTTAGCCATTACCCATTCCTCAATGGAAATGGGAAATCATCACATTGGATTTTATCACAGGTTTACCTAAGTAAAAAGAAAAATGACTCTATAATGGTTGTCATTGTGGAAATTCCCACTATAGATCACCTGATAATGCAATATACTAAAGAAAAATACTTGATCTACTTCTACAAACAAACTTGCGGAAGCTTAATCGATTATGAGCAAGATCAAATAGAACACATATAACAGAGAATGAGAAAGCAATCAC
>APFE031157705.1:37721-61510 GCA_000404065.3 Pinus taeda | reverse complement strand
TTGTGAAAAAATTTCATCCAGTAAGTATGTAGACATAAAGAACCTTGCTCGCTCACCCATGGGAGGATTCTAAGCCTGTGCTACATGGGCCTTCAATTGTTGAGCAAACAAATTTGACCATTTGAATGACTTCCCGTCATTTACCACTTGGTCCAATAAGACTACCCACCTTTCAAGAAATGTTTCCATGCTCTCTGGACCACAGATCCTACAAGCAAAGGTAAGCAAGAGCTTGTAAGACTTCCTGATGGACTTTTTGTGTACACATCGATGGGTATCTATTGAAACTTCAAAGGCTCCATCACCCATTATTTTACAATTTCTCCTATGTTTGAATCATTGTGGGTGTCATAGAAGAGTGATTCCATGTGCTATACTAGCTCAGGAAAGTGATACATTTGTTGAAATTTTTCTGCCTAGAAGTTGGCAAGCTTCTACCCGCTGGCACTTCTCAATGTCATGGTCTTCTCATCAATGTGTGGGACAATCCATCTAATGACATCTGCACACAGGAAAGTTGGATACTTTCATGCAACATTGTATATACATGACTGTCGGATGTGAGATAAACCTATTAGTCCTCTAAGTATGACTCAAATTCCTTTCCAAAAGTTTATTTAACCTGCTGCCATGTCAGTGATGATCCATTTTCTATGAAAATTTGAGTATCTGCATACACTATAAAATGGACTAATGTTTAGCCAATCATTTCCCGAGTAATGATCTTAATGGTATATTTTTAAGGACCTATCTTAGGTGCCATGGTAACAATGACTGTTGGAGAGGTGCTCAACAATAGTTGTACCTATGGGACAAAATGACACTCATGAGAAGGAAATGTCAATCTTAAGCAAATCTACTTACAAGGAAAGTTCAAGCAGAAAACTGAGAAATTGATGGGAATAATTACACAATTATCAGTCGGAAGAGAGACTGGTTTCTTGTGGGAACTACAGACTATGCATCCCCAATAGCCCAGGTGGAAGTCTGTGGCTTGAAACTACACAATGTGGAGTTCATCCTAGGCAGAGGCTTGGGAGAGACTACACTTTGCATAATATCAATTGCCAAGATGATAGGCTACGCCCTAGAAATATGGAGTGCATAGTTGGAGCTATATTGGACTATGCAATGCGTGATCCAAGAGACCAAGCTTGTAGGTTGAGCCATAAGATTGCATAATGTCAGCTGGGCAAAGTGAAAACTAGCCAAGGGAAATGAATATCTACTGAAGGGAAGTATGGAAAATGAGTACATCTAAGAGATAATGTGAATTTGAGTCCAAATATGACTAAGTGTAAATAAATGCATGTCAATCAAGTGTAGAAATCAATCAAACGGAAGGAAAATGAAGTATATGAGGAGAGTTTCCACAACGATGATAATTGGTGAAAAAATAGGAAAACTTACCCGACACTTGGGAAAAGCAATCTAAAACATAAAAAGACACTTATACAAGTTAATACAAGTTAAACAACCATCAACCATGGAGAGAAACAAGTGAAACAACACTCACACAAGCCAAATGACAAAAAAACGATAGAAAAAGTAGCAAAGGTGGACAAAAGCAAAACTCAACTGAAAAAATGACAATGATCACACCGAAGTTTCCTTCATCTCCTAGGGAATGCTAGATATCCAAGATTGAGTGTGAAAATGAGCTCTATAATTGTTTATTAAATAGATTTGTGAAAATTAGGTTTTATGATAGAAATGCCTAAAACCAAGGAAAAGGTGATACTTGGGAGAAGTTTCTGAAAATACCGCAAGTGTCTCCTTTTGGATATTAAAAGTAGATCCTTATTTTTTAAGGATTATTTTTTATATTTTTTCCTTTTTGGGGAAAATTTCCAAGCAAACTGTCAGGAAAGACTACAAAGTTTGGGGAATTGGGCAACTTTTCGTGTGAGCGCACTACATAGTTTCTGAGCTTAGTGAGGGTTGTGCAATTTATGGACTCAATGTTCGACTGCCTCCAATGAATGTGTAGTTTCGGAGCTCAAGGCTAAATTCTAGTCAGTACTGCGTAATTCCCATCATGAAGGTTTGTTATTGTAAACTATTTTATAATTTATGGAGGCAAGCCCATAACTATTGTGAGACCAAGTTGGGAGATCATCCTTTGACTTAGAGGAATCAAATAAGCGAACAAACACAAGAGAAAATGAAAATGTAACTCTCAATCAAAGCATGAATACATGGATCAATTCAAGATAATCTCTCGTAGATAAGAATGGAGGCTCCAAAATCAAAGTATAGGAAACATTTTGGAGGATGGTTTTAGCCACTACAACATTGGCGACACACTAGTGGAATTCCAACTCTCTGTATGGATCTTGTCTCAGGCAAAGAAGGTCTAAATCTTCCATAAGTATTATTTAGTTCATTGATTACCATAAATTCTTCACTTAGCTTGAGTTAAATATATATTCCTTACCATTCTCTTCATTGGTAGCACACATACCAGGCCAAGTCAGATTGAGTTGTTTGGATTGGGGATGAGTATAGAAATGCACAAGTAAAAATAAAATTGCGAGAGCCATAGATTTCATCTTTGGTGTTGCCTGTCAGCTTGCCTGGATAGTACCCCGATAGAGTAACTTGAGGAACACAAGCATGCTCTACTACCACTAAGCCTACACAATACCCTGACATAGTTACTTTCTTCAACTCTATGAAGAGGAAGCCTTTCTCTTATTTATCAAGCCTCTTTTTTTTTCATTTTATTTGTTCAAAGAACTCTGCATCAGAACTTATTTATTCGTGAGGCAAAACAGGAGTCTTGGATTATTGAAAGCATAAGAGATTGTCCATTCAAAAAGGGATAATTATATATACCTCTGACACACTTGTTAAGGTTTCCCCCCTCCTTAGTCTACTCAACTTAGTTCACAAGGATTAACCGAAAATGGAAGACCGATTAGAGTAGGAGGTGCTAGTTAAAAGTTTAAGTAGCATGATTTCACCATAAATCTCTCTGAAAGGAATAAATTTCCCATCAGAGTTTCATCTACTAAACTAAATTCAATCTGATAGATAACCAAGGTTAATAGCAGTAAAAATTTCTCTTGGATTTCTCCGAGCTTGTCTTGGAGTCAAAACATAGTCTCACGTGGAAACTAACCTATAACTAAAACATAAAACAAAGAAATAAAAGAAGCAGAGTGAAATAAAAACAAAGTAAAGAAGATGAAAGGACACAACTAAGAAAAAAAAACTTCTACTACTCCTAACCTAAACAAAGCATAGGAAAAACTTATGTAAAGTGATACTTCCAGTGTAGCCATCGGCGCATTGGCTAGCTTATGTAGGAAGGGGAATGCATGTCAAGAAAAATATAGAAGCATACCAACAAACAAGAAAGGTAAGTCAATACAAACCAAAATCTTCAACTTTTGAATGAACCCATAGATAATTAAGGGTGAAAGGTGCATGAAAGACACTCTGTGGATATAACATGGTGCTCAAAAACATTGCAATTCTAAGACATGTAGGAACAAACTTTTGAACTTGAAAAATAAGAAAGCATGAAGAAAGAAGAAAATTTCCATCTTGAAATAGTGACTGGTATATACGACCACCAATTATTGAGCCATAAGATCATGTGATACATATTGAGGATGAAACATTTATCAAATATATTGATTTTCAATTTGTACAACAGAGTGATGAGGAGCTTGGAATGATTCAACACATTTCTAATCAGAAGTGGAATTGACATCAAGGCTATGAGAGCCTAACATAACCATCATCTTGGGATGAAGTGAATCGATAGCTTGGGGAGGTTCAAATTCATCAGAAGATGGATCATCGAATATTGGTCGCTTCGAAAGGTCAACAATGGAAGAATCAGAAGCATGAACAAATGAATCAATGAAAAAATCATGACAGACATGACCAGAGAGTTCAAGATTATAAACATATCCATCCTCATGATCTGATGAATTGTAAAGAGGCGATGATGGAGAATGGGAAATTTTACAATCTATGTTCCGCGAAATATAAGATGAGAGATTGCGAAGATCAGGCGGAAAATATTTCTCCTCTTCGCAAATAAATGAAAACTTGGCATTCCACAATTCCTACGGATGATCGAAAGTAGTAACATTACAGGCTGAAATTTCACAAGATTGAACAGGAATGAAAAAATCATGAAAATTTTTAGGATAATGTGGAAGAGGTGCAGATAGAAGGAGGTTGCCATTCACCGCAGATTCTTGTTCACACTCCCACACATAGTGATAAAAAATTATATCGCAGGTTGGATGTTTAGCACCAAATCCATCCAAAACTTGATCTTCGTGAACATCAGAAGAGATTTTTCACACAGGAAAACAAAACACATCACAATCTGGAGATTCCAAACCTATGCTAAAATTATGAGTATGTGGGGTAGGAGAATACAGTGGTAGATCAATGAATGAATTCTCAACTTCTCCCACCATGACCTGTGGAATTAGAGTTGTTTGATGAGAATGGGTTGGAAGGCCACATGGAACAACAACCTTGTCTATCTTTGATTTAGAAGATCTAACACCAATGTATGTTGGGATAGGTTTAAAAGATTCTAACTCGTGTGGATTTTCTGAAATGTGAAGAAGATATAACAATGTGTCTACCAAGAAAGTCCAATCAACTTCATCTTCAGTAAATTCAAAGCAGTAATGAATGAAATAATCGTGAAAATCATGAAATGATTCATCATGTGATTTTTGCAAGTTTAAAATTTTCTTATTAAGAGCTTTACGATCATAGAAATTGAAAGAACGACGTGACTATGTGAAAAGTTGATCAAAAGAGTGAATGGAGTCTTTAGGAAATGTGTTACACCATTCTCACACGTGCCCTCCAAACATCAAAATGTAAAACATATAGCCAACATCCTTAGAGTGGATGTTGTTCTTTGTGATGAAATCAATAAAATGTGTGGTATGTTCAAATAAGGTTTTTTTCCCTTGCCATTAAATTTAATATTAGACAAGTCATTAATAATTGTCACCGACACCTTTAGATTTGGGTGTCTAGAAAACATGTCAGGGTTATGATTTGGTGAGAAGTCATTAAATCAGTGCAGAAACTAAAAACAAACTTCAAGGGCCAATCTTATCATCTGTCCATCCTTCTAGCACTAGAAATATTGATGATGTTGGACCCGCCAACATTTAGTCATCTCCTCAATATGAATTCCCAACTAGATCTCACGTTGTTTGGAGTAGGATTTCTAGTAGTGGGTGGTAATTTTATCCCTTGAATGCGAAAACACATAGAGGGAATATGATAACTTTAGGTGAGAGAATGTGCGTGACCTTGCAGAGATTCAAGTGCAATGCATGAAGGTTCCAACACACAAAGGGGAAAGGAAGTGCACCCCTTGGAAGCCTATAATAGTATGCAGCCTAAAAGGAACACACGAGCAAGGTGAAATCAGAAGATAAGACATGGAATAGTCCACAAGTTAAAGTGATAAATTAAGACAACAACATAGATCCAACAAGACTCATACAAAAGAAAATGAAATAATTCATAAGCATAAGCATAATTTAAATAACATATTTTGAAAATATAAAAAGAATAGTCCTACTATATTCACAACATATGCATGAAAGCATGTTGGCTCTGATTTTATTATTATAAGTGAAATTTCCATCCAGAGATACACCATTGATGACCACTAGCCCTAACAATGGAACATTACAGTCAAGAATACCTACTCCTCCAAAGAAGTATACTCGCTCTACGCTACGAAGAAGCCAATGCTTCATGGGCCTCTAAATTCGACATAAATTAAGGCCCATGCCTCTAAATTAAACAATAACTTAAGGAATATGACTGTCCTTTAGCACATTAAACCTCTTTTTTTGCATTAGAAAAATTATTTTTAACTTTATTATCTTCATTAGGGAGGTTTATGAATAATTGGATATTTGTGCCTAATATTACTTACTTTTCTAGAATATTATGGGAATATTGGGCAGATGATGAAGAGTTGGAGGAGGAGATCATCTAGGGACTCATTCCCTACTACTGGAGGATCAATAATAAACAATAATTCAACAAGATATTATGGAATTATGGCACAAATAGTGGAACTCCAATGGTTGAGCAAATATAGGAATGTGTTCCACCAATCAAAGGGACTAGATCCACTAATCAAGGGATTTTGGTGGGGAAGCTTCCTCCATTCATGGAGAATGATTCCTAATCATTTTGTATAAGTACCAAGTTGAATTTCCCTCTAGGAGAATTTTTTTTTGGATCTTCAGACTTTTAGATTTTGATTAGCGTTATGATGTAGAGAGCTTGTAGTTTTGTAGCTCCATTGTATTTTCTAGCAGAGATGTAATTGTTTTGATGAAAATAATGAAGATTGTGTCATGTTCAACTTCTAGATCTTGTTCCCCTCCATAGGTATTTGAGTTTCCTTGGGCTCGACTATCCAAGGAACCTCAGAGCCCTTTTTGTATAATTGTCTTTCCTTCTTTTTATTGCTTATTCACATGCATCTCTAGTTCTTATGTCTTTCTATTACTGCATTTAGATTCTTGTTGTAGGATTGATTTAATGGTTAAGTGATAAAAATAGAGATTGATTTGTCAATGCAGTTATTATAGGATTTGATCCATAAAAAAGGAAAGAATGCAATCACAATTAGCTTAAATGATCGAGAATAGTCTTGATCCATGTACTTTCTTTCTTGCAATAGGTTAAGGTTCCATTTCAAGCATTTCAACTTATGAAATTAGTTTAGGATTTGACTTCAGTACATGCACTCCATTACATCATGACAACAAAGGAAGGACACATTGTATGTTGCACATATAGTGCCGATAACTCTTAAGTTTGTATGAACCTCGAGTTGATATTTAAAGTTGCTAGCCCTAGGAGTTGCAGCATTCTTATTGCAATACCAAGGCTCATCATTTTTTGGTGCCATTGCCAGGGACGTGTCAAAGTATGCATTATTTTCTTCCCTAATTGATTCATTTCTTTTTACTTTTTGAAAAAACATAAAAAATTAGTTGCATTAGTCATATTTAATCTCAATAGTAGAAAATTGGATTACATTATAGTTTTCATTCAATCATAGAAACAAAAACAGAAAAATTCTCCAAGACCAACCCACCCCCCCATTTGATCACATGGTGCAGTAAGAGCCACATCACCATCCACTTTTGTAGGTATAAGAAGAAGAATATGACAAAGAATGGAGAAGAAATTGATGGCTATGATGACAATGAGGAAAATCCTATTGGATTTCCCATTCAAGATATTGATGGAAGTGTACATATGAAGAACATCCCTCCCTATTTTCTTCCAAAATTTCATGGTCTGTGTTTAGAGGATCCGAAAACCTTTCTCTTTGAATTTGAGATTGTTTGTAGATCTTATGGTTACTTGTTAAAAGCGCAAAAACTGAGATTATTTCCAACAACTTTGAAGGATATATCTCTTAGATGGTTCATGAGTTTAGGGACTAATTCAATAAGGTCATGGAATGATATGCAAAATATATTCCTAAAAAAATATCAAGATCATGATCTTAAAGAATAAATCTTTAGAATGAATCAAAGAAAAGATGAGAGTCTAGAGGATCTAGTAGATAGGTTCGTGTATAATTTTAAGAGGGCAAAGCTACACCATTTAGGATCCGACACACTAAAAACCCTCTTACTCAGAACAACTAGGGATGAATGGATTGATATCCTTAATATCATGAGTAGAGGTGACGTTTATCAATTGTCATTTCAGGAAATTTATGAAAACATGCAAACACATATCAAGAGAAAAAGCAAGAGTAGGTAAATCAACATCAAGATCGGTAAGTCAAGCTAAACCTGGAAATATGTCTAATGATTTTAAAATAGAAATTCTTGGCAGTCTAACAAAACAAGTAGAAATGTTAAGAATATAATATGAAGGAAAGCAAAATGTTGATATTTGTGTTGCAAAATAACAGGATGTTAAACAGTGTACATCATTACAAGGGTTGAATAAATTTCACCAGGAGAACAATGGAGCAAGTCAATTGCCAATGAAGCAATGTTATATAGCTCAAAGAGGACCATGACAGCCTATTCACCCTAATATGATGCAAGAGCCTAATTTCCCAATTTTAAGTTTATGCATATCCACGCCAATGTAAATGGAACACACCTTTTCCTTGGCAACATTGGCCATCTCAACCTCAAAACCAATCTTGGCAACAAGGTTGGCAAGTAACTTATGGGAACCATCCATAGTATCCTCAATATCCCCAATGTTTTCCTCAATATCCTCCATACCAAACTCCATGGTATGCTTACCATTCACCTCCACCACAACCACAACCCCATCCACATCCATCTCAAATATACACTACCACTCAACTATCTGTACCACCATTTCCAAACCCACACATTGAAGTAGCTCAGCCCACTTACAATGCTGAGATACAACACTTCCAAACATCTCCTCTTGTGATAAATGGTATTCACCATAACTCAGGAAGAGTATTGCAAAAAAGAGATTCTCTTGATATCCTTGAAGGACAACATGCAGAAGAAGAAGATTCAAAAGAGAAGATCAAAGAACCGTGGGCTGCATTTGATGAAGAGTAGACAACAAAATCAAATAATGAGAAAGCTTCCTCATGGTTATCGTTAAACCCTCCATGTGTTTAAGATAACAATCAACAAAAAGAGGAATATTTGAAGGTTATGAAAGAATAAGACATCCAAGATGGTCCAGATCAGCAAATGGACCAAGGATATTACAACTACATTGAAATATGGTTCCAGATAGTGACTAAGTTGTAGCATCACTCTCTTCCTTGACTATGCTTGATCCTTTCAAATTCAAATCATTTGGTCTTTGAAATCTAGGTACATGTCAAAGCATACATTTCAAGCGTCCACATCATTTTTATGTGATCTTGATTTGCACATGGCTCCATTAGAAGTATTCTTATACCTGAAAGTGAATTTTTTTTTCAATTAGGGTAGGGTAGAAAAAAAGAGAGAAAAAAATGAAAATAAGATAACAAATAAAAATCTTAGGTGAAAAACTCCTTTGAGGCACCTCAGATTGGCTCATTGATTAAAAACCTCCATTAGGCGGTCAACGGGTTGGCAAAAAAGAAAAAAAGGAAAAAAGGAAAAGATCCTAAGTGAAAACATCCTTTGAGGCACCTAGGTAGACCTACTAATTGAAAACCTCATTGAGGCAGCTAGTAGGCCTAGAAAAAAAAATGAATAAAAGAAATCCTTGCTCCACGCATCTCTTTCATAAATGCATGTACTCTCCAACATATGGAAGCAACAAGAACAATTTGGTCAAGCCTAGTCAAAAGAGGTCAAATTTTGGCTTTATCCTCCTTTGCTAAAATGCTTCAATAAGGCCAAGGCCATGCCAATCCATCAGCCTCATCTATTTTCACCATCCACCCATCATTCTCAAGCTTCTATCATTCAGTTTGTTTGTTGTCCAAAAAAACTACAAGATGCTCTGTTTTACTACATGATACAAAAATACATGGAGCAGAAATTTCCTTTTGCCATAACTTGAAAACCATGCATCCATTTTCCAATATCTTTCAGGGGGAGATGCATATGGATGATAGTAACATGCCCAAGAAATTTCAGAAAAATCCAATGCATGGTTTACAAGAAATTGGCCTCCATCACCTTCATCCATGTGTGCATTTTCTTAATATCCATGCATTCATTGACCAAAATGTTTTTATGGGAAGCTACATAAGGATGACGGAAACATGCTTAGAAAGTTTCAGGTCAATATAGGCTACCATTTGGGAGATATGGAAAAAACAAGTCACTATCCTATAAGCCTGTAGGATACTAACTACACCTACAGAATTGGCAGTGAGTAGTTTTAAAGGAGATCCAGAGGTCAAAGAAGCTCCTCCAGAACTTAGCAGCAACATTTGGATCATTATAATTACCATACAACACCTACACATCAACATCAACTTAGCAGCAACATGCATGTCTCTCCAACAACCATCAAGTAGGTACAGGTATGCAATATTCTTGATCTCTTCTCTTGAGCATATTATATTTGGAAATTTGTTGTAAATGCATGAGAGATGAGTTTTTATAAGTTAAGGATGGCTTAGTAGTCTCATCCGCCTTCAACTAATTGAATGCAGCTCACTCCTTCACTCATGCAATTTTGAAAAGTCAAAAGGGTGATAATTCCAAAGAATGAGGATAACATCTAGAAGAAGAAATTTTTGTAAAGGTCAAGTCACCACAACACTCCAAGCCCTCCATCCATTTCATATTCACTATCTATTCATCATTCATCCATCCCATTTCATTCTTGAAAAAAAGCAGACAAGAGCATCCTCTCCATTTTCACAAACCTACAATAGCCTCTTTGAGCCCTAGCATCATCATCTAATCCATGTTCATCATTTCTCATCACTCTGATACAGTTAGAAGGCTCTGAAGGAAGAAGGAATGGCTACTATAGGGAGGGGGAATGCTAGTACAAGAAGGAAGAAAAGAAAATTATGCTAAAACTCCAAAATGACAGTGCCTAAGAGAGACCAAATCAAAACAGAGAACTCTAAGGCCATTAGGAAATCATCTAGGCCACAAGGAGAAGAAGAAGGAAAGAAAAAGAAATAAGGCATTCACCAACAAAATATGAATCAAATTGTAGTGATGTTAGAGTTGTTCAAATGGGGGAACAAGGTATCAGAAGGTTGATAAAGGTGTGGAAGACCTTGTCAAATTGAAAAATATTCAAGAACCAATCTTGAATAAGGAGAAGAAAGCAAGCTAATGGTCTCAAGAAAAAATAATTTTTCTTTGCACACATGTTTTTGGGCTTCTCCTTGCAGAACTTGCAGCCAATATTCTTAATGCACAAGAGAGAGGCCATCAGGGCCATGGAGGAGGCACAATGAGGACACTAAGTTGCTTAGTGGATGAGCAACCCTTTCAGCAATGGGGTATGATGGGCCTCTAAATTAGACATCAATTAAGGCCCATGCCTCTAAATTAAACAATAACTTAAGGCCTATGACCATCCTTCAGCACATTAAACCTTTCATTTTGCATTAGATATGTAATTTTAACTTTAATATATTCATTATGAAGGTTTATGAATAACTGGATATTTGGGCCTAATATTACTTCTTTTTGTGGAATATTATGAGAATATTGGGCAGATGATGAAGAGTTTGAGCAGGAGATCATCTAGGGACTCATTCCCTACTACTGAAGGATCAATAATAAATAATAAGTCAACAAGATATTATGGAATTATGGCACAAATGGTGGAACTCCAATGATTGATCAAATCTAGGAATGTGTTTCGCCAATCAAAAGGATTAGATCCACTAATCAAGGGATTTTGGTGGGGAAAGCTTCCTCCTTTCATGGGGAATGATTACTAATCATTATGTATAAGTACCAAGTCAAATTTTCCTCTACAGAACTTTTTTTTTGGACCTTCAGAATTTTATATTTTGATTAGTGTTATGATGTAGAGAGCTTGTAGTTTCACAACTCCATGTATTTTCTGGCAGAGATGTAATTCTTTTAATGAAAATAATGAAGATTGGTGTCATGTTCAACTTCTAGATTTTGTTATCCTCCATAGATATCTGAGTTTGCTTGGGTTTGGCCATCCCAGGAACCTCAGAGACCTTTTTGTATCATTGTCTTTCCTTCTTTTTATTTCTTATTCACATTCATCTCTAGTTCTTATGCCTTTCGACTTCTACATTTAGCTTCTTACTGTAGGATTGATTTAATGGTTAAGTGATAAAAATAGAGATTGAGTCGTCAATGCAGTTAGGATAGGATTTGATTCATAAAAGAGGAAATAATGTAATGACGAAGAGCTTAGATGATCGATAATAGAATGAGTAAGCGAGAGGTGTGATAGAGATAGGGTTTGAGATTGAAACATAGGTCAAACAAATTGTCGTAATTGAGCTGAGAGGGCCAAGACTCTGTAATTTCCATTTGGTTGAATAATTGATTGAAGTTTCATGTGGATGCACTGTTCAGGTGCAGGAATTCATTTGTCTTTGTGTATCAATGTTTTGGACCTTAATCGGGTGTTTTTCTCTGTTTATGTGTTTTATTGGTAAAATCAGAGTCGATTAGCGTTAAGAGTTAACACTGAGATTTAGTGCCAAACCCTTGGTTAAACGTCTTTCCTTAGGTTCTGTATCAATTAGCATTAATATTTAACACTGACAGTTCACATTAAACCCTTGGTTAAGCATACTTCTTTAAGTTCTGCATCGATAACATTAAGAGTTAACCCTGAGATTAAACACTAAACCCTTAGTTAAATGTCTTTTCCTTAAGTTCTGTATTGAGCACGTGGGTGGTTTTCCAAGGATGGTAAGTGGTATCTCACGCGCCCTAAAGGTGGAAAGAAATATTCAAAAATTTCACCCGATTACCCTTAGCATGCAACACATAGCATAAGAAAACAAATTTTCTCACATGCTTTCAGAGTATTAACAGTTGTGCAATATTTTGTGCGATTGTGCAACAACCATTTGATTGGACGGGTCGCGTCAATGATGGAGATTAGCATTGCTAGTTGGCGAGTGGGTTGCGCGATAGCCGTTGGATCGGATGGGTCAGATCCGACAGTAATTGCGTTGGAAGCTGCACAGGATTTAATCTAGATTTCAGATGCAATGTTTTATGGACTTTGATTTAATCCAGTTGAATTCCAGACCAGATCATAGCCATTCATTATGAAAGGATGACATCCGAAAGTAATCATGTCGGAAGATGCACATGACTTAATCTAGATTTTGGACACGATACAGTTTTGAATAGGATTAAATTTATTTGGGATCCGTTCATAACGTCAAAGAGTTGAGAAATGTGATATCCATTGGCTCTAGTGAACTTAGATTAACGGTGAGGATTGAAACGCTTGATAAAGTTAGATAAGCGAGAGCCTCTAGGTGAAAATCCATGTATAGAGTCTATTTGTGCATGTCGATTGGTTATAAAGCTAAACGGTAGTTGAATTACAACCTACCACCTCATTTTTGTGAAGACAAAACAACAAAAAGAAAAACAAAGTTATTTTATTCATTTACATGCACAACAGTAGACGGTTTGATGGTTTGAATCTGCATGCTTAAGACGGTAGGATTGCATACATGTTAACTTAGCATTCTTTTGCAGCAATGCCTCTTAGGATTTAGTTAGAAAATGGTGTGCTTTAGCATTTGATTTCATTCTCTTTCCTTGTACTTTATTTCTTGCAATAGGTAAAGGTTCCATGCCAAGCATTTCTTCTTATGCAATTAGTTTAGGATTTGACTTTAGTACAAACACTCCATTACATCATGACAATAAAGGAAGGGCACATTGTATGTTGCACATATAGTTCCGATACCTCTTAAGTTTGTATGAACCTTGGGTTGATATTTAAATTTGGTAGCCTTGGGAGTTGCGGCATTCTTATTGCAATACCAAGGCTCATCAATGCTCTTCACAATGCTCTCAAGCTTTTCTAATACTAAACCTAGCCAAAAGCTTGGCTTCCAAAATCGTGTTACATGATTTATGAGAATTTATTTATAATAAGAGGGGGTCATTCTTCAACTCCCCTTTATGACCTTTGGACTACCCTCATGACTCTTCAACGTCTTTACAAAATGACACATTACATTGCATGATGACTCTTCATATTCTAATATTGGCGCTTGGAATTTCACTTACAACATAATTACAAATAATATTGCATTTTACACTTGTTCACATATAAGAAAAAATAGGGTATAGACAATGTGATAGCATAACAAGACACAACATTATGATACTTGAGTTTGGGTGAAGTCTAGCTGGACAACCTCCACATGCTGCTTCTTGGTCACATATAGGTGCCAAGCTTGATACTGTGTGATGATGTCCCTAAACTGTGTAATGGATTCTAGCTAGAAGTGAACTCTGACGTCCATGGAATCTGGGTAGACTGTCTTGGAACCTATGTTCAGTTCATTCTGAAGCATGAGAAACATTGTTGTGACTTCGATAGGACCATCGATGAAATTTCGGATGTTTTATTTGTTTAGCTCCAAGTCTTCTCTAGAATAATTATATCTCCACTACTCCAAGTACTCTTTGATCACCTTTCAAACTTGGTTCTTGGATTTGATTTTTGTAAGGGAACCGACCGATGAGATCTAGTATGTTCTCATGAATAAATCCAAACTACTTAGCAACAATACATATGAGGCACGAATGCTTCTCATGAATGAGGCGAGTCATTTGTTATTTTGAATCAACGTTCGAACCTTCGCTTTCTCCAGCTCTAACTATGGCTTCATTTTATTCACTAAGTCAAGCGATGCCCCTTTGTATCACATTGTCCACTCTTGGACATAGGTAGTGACAACTTGTAAGTTCTTGAGAGCTTTAACAAACTCTTTTCTTTGGTGATGTAAGTCATGCAAACGTAGAAATTCTTTATGTACAGTGACAAACATCCCATAGATCTTCAGCATAGTTTCTTCCAGTGTTGATAATTTAGGAAGTGTCACGGCTGTCATCTCCTCCAACTAAACCTTTGCAGAAACTACGTGTTGCACTTCTGCATGGATTTTTTCTATCTATTTCCTGGCAACCTGTACGTTTTGTGCCATTTACACATTCTATTCCATCATATACTTAATTCTTGATCTTGTTGCTCCTGCATAGGCCAAGTTGGCTTTTGAAATGGAAATTGGATACTTCCTAGTGAATGGGACTGTCGCCGTTTCTCTAACAAGTATGGGTTATGTGTGATCATCTGGAAAATGATTTCTCCGTTCCTGTACAATCCTCCTTTGGAGCTCATCAAATGATATATTGTACAAATTCATTACCGAATCATCATCACGGGGAGCAACACCTCCTTGCTCGCTCATGGTTGGCTCTACTACTAGTGGTGGTGAAGATTAACGGATGACCTATGGTGTTATCGACATCAGATCAACATCTTCATTATGTGGCTCCTATTCCATGTCCATGTCTATTACTTCATTCCACTTCTCAATTTGTTCAGTAATATCATGATCATCCATCTGTTCATCTTTCTCCTTAGCTTCTAGCTGGTCTTGTTCTTGTTCTTCCATCTATATCGACATTGTTTCCTCTAACATTTCTCCTTGCCTATATTCTTCTTCCTTCTTATTCTTCTCATATCATTGTCTCCTCCTCAACTCTTTTTCTTCCTTTAGCATCTACTCTGTCTCATGCAACTTCACTTCTGCTTCATACAACCTCTCCTTTTCTCTCTTGCTCCATTTTTCTCTGTATATCCTTTGCTTCCCCTTTTCTTCTACTCCCAAAGTTTCTTTCACGAGAATAGGATATTCTTTCATATTGTAGCTTTATTCTCCCTCTGGACTATCAACAATCTTCCTGTTTCCCTATTCCAACACAAGATTGTTTCCTTCAATTGCTATTTCTTTCCAAGTTTCTACCATATGTGGAGTAGCCTATGAAGTCCCTTCTAAAATGATTGATTCATGTATTATAGAGGCATTGTAACAGTGTCTGCATGGATCTTCCTTTGGAAAATGAAATTCCCCGTCAATCCACGAAGAGTAAATAGTCGCATTGCGGTCTTTACAAATACTTGAGGATCATATAGATTAAAGTCCTAAGTGTTGAATTCAAATCTTACTATCTCCTTTGCCTCAACATCCATGAATTTTAAGTTCCTTATATTGTATAATCTAATATACAAATGAAGAGTGGGCCATTGTGCTTTCTTCTTCCTGTGAAACACTGCTAATAACCTTGTGGAGAGATGGTATGACTTTTCTTGCATGACATGTTTGTTAGTGGCGTATCTTGGTAAAACATGAAGAGGCTTCTCTCCACGAAAAACTATAATGAAGGTGCCACTTGGTGAGGCATAACAATTTGGGATGTCTGTTATCACCTCCATTTCTTCTCGTGACATGCAAGGTGGATCTTCCTCAAGTATAATCTTGTAAATCTAGATGATAAAGTGGTCATTTAGTCATGCCATTACTCCTCAATAACTGCATTCTGAAAGAAACTTGCAATAGATTTGCAGGACAATTTCTCATGGTGTCCATATCCAGTTCATGCCAATGAACTACTCTTGTGCACATATTGCATCTAGTAAGCATGGAGACATATAAAACCTTTCTCGCTTACCCTCGGTAGGATTATTAGCCTATTCTTGATGGCCCTTCAACTATCGATCCAACATATATAACTAGTTGAATGACTTCACAACGTTCACCACTTGGTCCAAAAAGACTTCCCACACTTCAAGAAAGGATAATATGCTCTCTTGACCATGGATCCTGCAAGCAAAGATAATGAAGAGTTGGTAAGCCATCTTGAGGGACATTGTCTTGTAGACATGGGTGGGTGTCTATCAAAACTTCGATGGCTCCTTCACCCAGACTTTGAAAATGTCTCTCATGTTCACATGGTTGTGGGTGGCATAAAAGAGTGAGACCATGCACTCTGCTAGCTTAGGAAAGTGATAAATTTACTGAAATTTTTCTACCTAGATGGTGGTATGCTTATGCGTGCTGGAACTACTAAAGGTCGTGGTCTTCTCATTAATGCATGATACAACCTAGCTGATGACATCTATACAAAGGAAACCTCAATACTTACCTACAACCTTGTATATCTCTGACTGTTGGATTCAGACCTAAACCTATCAATCCTCTATCTTTGCCTCAAAGTCCTTCACAAATGTATCTTTAATTTGTTGCCATGTCAGCGATAATCTCTTTTCTATAAACAACATACCATATTCATGCACTGGAAAAAAACTAATGTTTGCTCAACTACTTCCCAAATACTACTCTCAATGGTTTCTTTTGAGGTAGCTCTCTTAGGTGCCATGGTAACAGTGATTGCTAGAGAGGTTCTCAACAACTATTGTACCTATGGGACAAAAGGACACTCATGGGATGTAAATGTCAATCTTAACGAAATCTACATATTACACAATTCTCATTAGAAAGAGGGATTGGATGCATGTGGTAGGTGTGCACTACTCAGTCCCAACAGCCAAGGTGGAATCGTATGGCTTGAAACTGCATAATGTGTAGTTCGTCTGGGGTAGAGGACCTAGAGAGATTGTTAACACTTAGGTTGTCCCTAAGCTCCTGAAGGGATACGGCCGAGGTAACCATAAACCAATCTTTGGACGGCAGGTTCTAGCCCACCTGCAATTAGAAGGGGATCTCTCTTGATGATTTAGCTTTGTTGATGATGATTTTAGGCTAGTTATTGGGTTCAAGGGGTTTTGTTTGTGTTTGGGTGGAAGGAGGATGCTTTCAAGTGGGGAGGAAATGCATAGTGTGATAAGTTTCAAACCATTGGGCGTGGAGTCGTGAAGTAAGACTGCTGGTGCGTTTTCTTGGTCACAAGAGGAAAGAAGGGCAAGGTAGCTGATCATGAAACAATACTCAGGCTAAATGAAGATGGATTGAAGGCTAATGAATGAGAGGCAACAAAGAATCTCTCAATCAGGTTAGTAGAGGGAAGATAAAAGAGCCCTACCCGGGAGCGCCTAAGAATTCCCAGATAACAGTCATTCATATATGAAATAGAGCAAATATGAGCCATAAGGAATCTATATTTATGCCTAAATAAAGAGGAAAACATTAAGAAGCCACAGAAACTGAGCATAGAGTGCAAGTAAGCAAATTCTAAACCAGACTTTTGTTCTGTGACTTGAGCATATGTGAAATTGAAATAACAGAGGTAAGGAATACTTATTGATTCACAAACGACACAAGATTTCCCTCATTTACTCTTCAGAGACATTAACAACACATCAGATAGTCCACTCTCCAAGATTTCAACAATCTTTGATTATATAAAACATATCAGATATAGACAGAGTCTCTCTTGGAATGCACTCGCCAACTAACCAACCAACAACAACCCTTATTACATTGTTCAGGGCTCTTTTTATAGTGAAAATATCTAAGAGTATTTATTACAGCTGACCTAAATAGGTCTGCGGGAAAAAGATTTTTAAACCTAAACTTGTGCTGAAATTAAATGCAAGTAAATATCTATTGAGCTGCGCCAGAAGCAGCTAGATCAAAATGAGTTAATATGGTGTCCTTGGTGGCTCGATGCACTGTTTCTGCAATAACTGTGCTTTGAGGTTTGGTCCACTGATCTTATGTGACTTTGATGTGCACTAACTGTGATTTAAGAGCTATTAAATGGCTTTTTATTGTTTCTTTGACTTGTTGGGGGGCTCTTTAATGTTTTATCAGCTTCGAGCACTGAAAAAATCTTCACTGATACACTTTGCCGCAACACTGATACACTTTGACATGAGTTTTTGCTTCTTTCTGCTTCTGATACTCTTTTAAACTGCTAAATCGCCCTTTTTCTGCCCTTTCGAGGCAAAAACAACTGCTGAAAATAAAGATTCCCCATTTTGGCCTATTTCCCGTAGCGATGCGTGATTAGTGCTAATTGCCCATCGAAAACTGCCTCAGATTTTGAATCCAGGCCTCCTAAGCTACGATTTTCCCTTCGTGCGTTTTTTCGGCGGGTGACGTCAGCATGGCATCAGCGGTACGGAAGATGACGTCAGCATGATGCCAGTAGTGGGTCCCAGTACAGAGATGACGTCAGGATGGTGATGTCAGCGGGGTGACGTGGCAGTATGGCAGGGCGATGACGTGGCAGTATGGTGGTAGTGATGTGGCATAGGACAGGGTGATAGGAGGCTGACGCAGGCTAATGACGCGGCAGGGTGACGTGGCAGGGTGATGTCATTCAGGGGAAAGCGGTATCCGGTATCTAGCGCACCGCTTTTGTGCACAGACGGTATTTGGGGAGGGGACTCCGCCACAGCTAGGAGGGTGACGCGTGGTGGAACTACGATAGGAAAACCGCCCATCTCCCGGACGCTAACCCTCGACATATCGAGGCAGGAAAAGACTCGCCCACCGTAGATCTCGGGTGCGCTAGATCTGACGGCCGATGGGACAGTAAGGCAGCAGAGGGAAAACGACGGGGCCCATTCGCCGTTATTTAATTTTTTAATTTGGCGAGGGGGGGGGAACTTTAGAAAAGTGGGTTTTTGGGGTTAAATGTGCGGGGTTAAATATTTAAATGTGGGACTTTAGGATAGGGGTGGAACATGGGTTTTCAAGGAAGGAGTCCAAAAGAATTATAAGGGACTTTTATGCCTTAGAAAGGTGGAATCAAGGCCTAAAAGGAGGGATTTTATGCATAGGAATGAGTCTTAATGCATTGGAAGATGTTTAGAAAGGCAAGATGAGGGTTCTCGCTAAGTTTCAGGCAAACTTAGCAATTCCCAAGTATACTTATGGTTATTTTTCAACCAAGGGGAAGGGGACAAGTATATGGGGGAGTTATTAGCATAGTTTTAGTAAGTGAGAGGGAGATAGATAGGGAGCTACATAGTAAAATTAGTAGTTAATATGACAGGTGATAAGAAAGCGCTATGTACATGAACCTTAGGCTATTAGGGGGAAAATGATTCATAAAGGAAGTATGAACATTCCTTGAGTAAATCAGATCTTTACCAAGGCAAATGATACGGAAAATGATGAAACTAACAGGTATCAAGTAGATCTTGACCTCTTCAGGGCAGTTAGTGAGTGATTTAGCGAGTAGGGGAGAAGGGGGAAGTTAGTCATGCCTCGCTTGAGCTCCTCCAAATAAAAACTGCCTGAAACCTGTGATCTAGATAAATATAACACTTGAAAACATGAAATGGATCACAAATCAACATTCTGCAACCTCAAAACTACCTACCCAGCCTACTTACCTAGCATTTTTTCTTCTTTTTGGTTTGGGTGCACGTAGACTTGTAGACCCTGATTATCATTTTTTCTTTTGACTGCCCTCCTATCTACATCTACACTTATTTCATCCAGGGGCTCAGATTAAGCTGTTGAGTACCCTTGCTTCTCTACCCGTCTAATAATCTGCCAAGATTAAGCTGTTTGGACAGATAATGATTCTTTATATTCTACAACAGGAAATTGAAACCTCGGGAGACCTAAATTAACTGTTTGGACATTCCTTTAACTGAAAATTCTTCAAAAATGGAATAACACATCAAAATTGGAATACAGCAGTGGCATTTGGACTAACACACTCTTGTGGCATCCTTCTTTGGCCTCTGTAGCAAATATGGAACATTGCAGCATGCAAAGTATGACATATTTGGCATGTAAAAATGTCAATCATGAAAGATGAGTAACCTGCTGCAGCAGGAGGCTAACAGTGGCTCCACTTGGGGATGGATTTTCCTTGTAGAAAGCCAAGAATAGCAGGTCAAACTGCCTTGATCTTCTATTGTTGTTGTAGATTGAAATTTCTTAGTGCTGTCTGTTAGATAGTTGGAACTTTGGAATGAGAACAACACTTTCCCTCAACTAAATTGCTTGTGAACTGTGTAGCACTACCTGCTTTCTTCTGCGTGCTCTATCATACGGATTGTTACACAAAAATTAAATGAAGCGCCAATATATACAAACATTTATGTACATAAATAATATCGCTGGGAGATTCTCAACAAAACGGATCATGATAATTCTTTAACATTCAGCCATTTACAGGGCCCTCTTCAGCTGTGCTGCCATCTACAGATTTGAGGACATATGTGTTTTTGCCTTGCACAGCACTGGTAATAAATGGACCTTTCCAAAGAAAATCAAATTTTGCATGTTTCCCTTTGTCTTCTCTTCGTGAGTCCCACCTTAGAACTTTGCTGCCCACACCGAAGTCCTCAGCCTTAGCTTTCTTATCAAAAATCCTTTTGAGTTTCTCTTGCAAAATTTGAGCTCTGTCATACACTTGATCTCTAGCTTGCTGAAGATGAATAGTCTGATTAATTCTTCTTTGAATTTTATTTGGTACAACCTGAATCTCCTGTAACAGTTTGATAGTTGGAATGCCCAAAGATGAAGGAAATATGGCTTCCATGCCATATACTAGCTCATAAGGGTTGATCCCAATGGATCTCTTGGTTGAAAGTCTGTCTACCCATAGGGAATTTGTGAATTTCCTATGCCACCTCTTTTTGTTTTCTTCCAACACTTTCTTTATGATGTTGATGAGGCTTTTATTGGATGATTCGGCCAAGCCATTACCCTGAGGGTAGTAGGATGTAGAGTGGCCTAAGGTAATGTGAAATTTATGGCAGAAGTTGATCACATCATTGTCAGTGATGATCTTCTTATCGCAGCCAAATGTGGAAAGGATATTGCCCTCAAGGAATTGGATAATAGTGGAGTCATTGGCTTTCCTACATGGGATGGCTTCAATCCACTTTGTGAAATAGTCGGTGGCTATTAAAATCCACTTGTGCTGGCCCGAAGAAGAGGGATGGATTTCACCTATGAAGTCAAGGCCCCATTGTTGAAAAGGATTTTCGGTTGAGATGGGATTAAGGGGCAAAGGCAGTAATTTTCTTTTCCCTTCAAAAATTTGGCATTTGTGAGATGAAACAGAAAATTTATTGACATATCCAAATAGAGAGGGCCAATAATAACCAGCCCTTAAAATCTTGTCAGTAGTAGACTTCCAATATAGATGTCATCCACAGTCCCTTGCATCGAACTCTTTCATGATGCTATTAGTTTTATTTATGGTTAAACAGTTTAGCAATATGCCTTGATGATTTCTCCAAAACAATGCACCATCTAGGACACAAAACTTTGATGCTTTCATCTTCATAAATCTTTTTTTGGTTCTGGACAACCCTGGGGGAGCACACAGGTTTAACAAAACATAGCAAATATCAGCATACCATGGGGATTGTAAAAAGGTTTCACTGATTTGTGGAGTTTCCAGCTCCTATTCATTGTCCAGTTGGTTAATGTCTAAGGCCTGAAAGTTTGTTTCAGACATTAGCTTGGCTAAACCTTGTCCCTTTATCAGTTTGGTGGGTTTTATCTCAAGATCATATTCAAGAATACTAGCAATCCACTTGCCTCTTTTGCCTTCTAGTCCTTCTTGAGTTAATATGCCTTTTACAACAGAGTTTGGGACATAGGCAATTACATGTGAATATAAAATATAAACTTTGAAGTCTTTGATGGCTTTAACAAGGGCATAGGCCTCCTTTCCATAATTTGGTACTTCAAGGGCACATCTCTTAAGGCTCAGCTAAAAAATGCAATGGGCTTTTCATTTCCTTGATCATCTTTTTGCAAAAGGACAACCGCTATAGTGTGCTCAGATGCAAAAGAAAAAATGATAAAATCTTTGTCAAATTGTGGACTTGTGAGGACAGGCGTTTGAGTCAAGGCAGTCTTGATACTCTCAAAAGCCTGCTTGGTTTCAAGAGACCATCTTACCTTGGCATCCTTTTTTAACATGTTGCTTAACAGTCTTATCAGTTCGTCTAAATTTGGGATAAATCTCCTTAGGAAATTGATCTTTCCAATGAATGCTTGCAACTCTTTTATGTTTCTTGGGTAGGGAATTTGGAGGATGGCTTGGATTCTTTCTGGATCAATTCTAATACCACCTTTTGAAATGATGTGGCCTAGCAACTTACCTTCCTCAAGGCCAAACAAGGACTTCTTGGGGTTTAAGGAAATTCCATATTTCCTGCATGTCATGAAGATTTTCTTTAAGTGTTTGAGGTGCTCTTGATCATATTTAGAGAATGGGGTTAAGTCACGAAGGTAAACAACAAGGAATTCATGTATTTCCTTGTCAAATGCAATATCCGTTTCTCTTTGAAAGGTGGCACCAACGTTCTTTAGCCCGAAAGGAATTTTCACATACTTAAATGTTCCCCACGGTGTGGTAAAGGCTATCTTGTCTTGGTCATCTGGGTGAACAAGTATTTGATTGAAACCTGAAAATCCATCTACTAGAGGGATCCGAGATGACCCCACTACTCTTTGCAGGATATGGTCCATTTTGGGCAAAGGATAGTGGCCTTTTAAAGAGACCTGGTTTAAGTTTCTTAGGTCTACACACAGTCTGATCTCACTTGATTTTTTCCTTGTAGGAACTAGATTGGATACCCATTCAGAAAATCTGATGCTTGCTATGATACCAGCCTCAAACATTCTTTTCACTTCCTTCTCAATGAGGGGAAGAAGCATAGGGTTTATTCTTCTAAGTTTCTGCTTGAATGGTTTTTGATTTGGTTTTAAGGGAATGGTATGTTGAATCACTGAGGTGTCATAGGACTTCAAGTCCTCATAACTCCAAGAAAACACATCTTGGAACTCTTTGAACAAATCCACATACTTTGGTTTTTGATCAAGGGGCAGATTTTTGGACAATTAATCATTTTGGGTTTTTCTGCTGTCCCTATGTTGTGTTCTTCTATAGCAGCATCTAAAGGCTCCATTTTTGGCTTTTTGGGCACATCATTATCATCAAACATGTCTTCTAATGGAGTGAGGCCAGCAGGAAAAAAGTTATTCTTTAGATCAATGAACTCGGCCTCTACTTTGGTTGTTTCCTCTAAATGCATTTGTTTCAGCTCTTCTATGTTTGCATTGTCAAAAACAGTTGGGTTAAGAATTTGTTTTTCTTTTGCAGTTGTTACAGCCTGCTGTTTTTCATTCGTTTGTTGTTGGGAATCATTCATGGCCTCCATGTCAATGTTTAAATTTGAAAACTCGCCCTCAAGAGTGAGGAAATTGTTAATCTGGGTATCATTTTCAAATACTTGCCAATCTTTAATATTGTTCGGGACAACAGGTCGATGTTTTATCTCAGCAGTAAAATGGTGATTTGGCTCAAAGGGAAGCTTACATGTACTAGCAAAAGTGGCTAGGCTGTGTTCAT
>APFE031157705.1:2175-36524 GCA_000404065.3 Pinus taeda | reverse complement strand
ACCTTTGAATTTGTTGGCTACACACATCATGCTTGGCAAGTTCTGGGAGGGGAATGGATATCTTAAGTTTTCCAATATCTGCTTCTAAATTAAATGGTTTCTCCAGTGGAATCTTTGCATTAGCAGTAGTAGATTTCTCCTTTTCAAGAATATTTTTTGTGTTTTCCTTTTGATTATCTGCGTTATGGTGAATGACAGTTTGTGGCATTTTTGTTTTGGAAAGATTTTTAGGAGTGCTGTTCAAATATTCTTTCGAGGAAGAAGGAGGCAGAGGCTGATCAATAGGGGGCTGTATGTCTATTATGTCCTCTACAGTCACTTGATGTGGATTTGGGATAGTTATATCAGTTGGTTCTGTAATGATAACTTTGCCTTTAATCTTTCTCGGTTGTTTTTTGTCTTTTGTTTTGCTAGGTGTAGGGATATCAATGGTTCTTATTCTCAGCTTATATTATTTATGGACCTCATACATAGCAGAATCATAGCCTTGTTTAAAATCAAAAGACTCTCCAGACTTAGTCTGAAATTGATTTACATCATGGTAGTCTTGATCTTCTTGAGTGAGAAAAATCTGTTTCTCATTTTTCGAATCTATCAAGTTCATGTGAGTCTCTTCTATGGGCTCACTAGAAGTGGATGCCTCTGTGTAGTTTTCTTGGAAAGGATGTCTTATATCATGGTCTGGGATAGACCTACCAACGTTTGTGTTCTGAGATTTCCTGAAATTTGGGTTCCTTATGGCATTAGGCTGTTGTCCTTCCCATGATGACTTCCTCTCAACGCTTTCCACTCTATCTCCTAGCTTATCCATTGCACTGATTATAGCATCTAGTTTCTGGTCTAAGGCTGAGGGTTCTTCCTTAAAGGTAGTTCTTCTCTCGGTTCTAGCTATGTTTTGTTTGGCAATTAGGTTTGCCTCCACACTAACAGCAACATTTTGCATCTCTGCAAGTCATTGAGGGGCTCTTTCCCTTAACTGATAAGCCATGTTGGCATCAAAACCATCAGGGAATTTTTACAAAGCAAGATCAGGTGGAGGTCTTAAGTTTTGTGGTATTGCATTATAAATGTTATTAAATCGTGCACAGTAGTCCAAAACAGTCTCCTGAGGGCCTCTTTTGATAGTGTCATATTCAGATAGTATGTGCAAGGGGTCTTTCTTTTTCTCCGGTCTGTTGATAAATGACTGGTATAAGGTGTCTGGGTCTGCTATGGAATTGGCTGGGAGTGCTCTAAACCAAGTCCTGACATCACCTGTCAAACTTTGGACAAAAATATTCGTTCTCACACTATCATCGTCAATCTCATAACTCTCAAAATAGTCCTGCATTTTCTTTGTATGATGAAGGGCTGTGGAGGCACTTGTGCCATCAAAATAAGTTATTTTAGTCTGGTAATCCTGAGGCATAGCCCAGGGATTAGCAGGCAGCTATAAAGGTGCATTTCTCTTAGGCATATTAATAGGGATAAGTGGAACAACAGGGATAAGTGGGACAACTGGAACAACCAGGATAATAGGAGTAGTAGTGGTGGTATGTGCAGTGAATGGAGGTGTGGAAACGGTACGTGGAGAAGAACATGATGAACAAGGGGAAGTAGGATTTGAGCAAAATAAAACTTTGACAGGGGTTGGAACAGAGCTTGGCTGAACTGCTTCAGGAATAGTATCAACAAAATCTTCTTGATGCTCTTGTTTTCTAAGGATTTTAGGGATTATATTGGGATTTTCAAAAACATCTGGGGGATTTGGGTTTGGATTTGATCTTGTATAATGCGAATGATTTTTGGGAGCCAACGTCTAGCTTGTTTTTTGGGGATTTGTTCTAACAATACAGGTTGAACAAAAACGTTTTAAAGGTCAGATTCTTCCTTAGCGGAGCTTCAGACTATATTTGTGAGATTATCTGAGGAAGGTCCCCAGCGTAGTCGCCATTATGTTAACACTCAGGTTGTCCCTAAGCTCCTGAAGGGATACGGCCGAGGTAACCACAAACCAATCTTTGGACTGCAGGTTCTAGCCCACCTGCAATCAAAGAGGGCTCTCTCTTGATGATTTAGCTTTGTTGATGATGATTTTAGGCTAGTTATTGGGTTCAAGGGGTTTTGTATTGTGTTTGGGTGGAAGGAGGATGCTTGCAAGAAGAGAGGCAATGCATAGTGTGACAAGTTTCAAACCATTGGGCGTGGAGTCATGGAGTAAGGCTGTTGAGCGTTTTCTTGGTCACAAGAGGAAAGAGGGGCAAGGTAGCTGCTCATGAAACAATACTCAGGCTAAATGAAGATGGATTGAAGGCTAAGGAATGAGAGGCAACAAAGAATCTCTCAATCAGGTTAGCAGAGGGAAGATAAACGAGCCCTACCTGGGAGCAGCTAAGAATTCCCAGATAACAGTCATTCATATATGAAATAGAGTAAATATGAGCCATAAGGAATCCATATTTATGCCTAAATCAAGAGGAAAACATTAAGAAGCCACAAAAACTGAGCATAGAGTGCATGTAAGCAAATTCTAGACCAAACTTTTGTTCTGTGAGTTAAGCATATGTGAAATTGAAATAACAGAGGTAAGGAATACTTATTGATTCATAAAACAGCACAAGATTTCCCTCATTCACTCTTCAGAGACATTAACAACACATCAAACAGTCCATTCTCCAAGCTTTCAACAATCTTTGATTATATAAAACATGTCAGATACAAAGCGAGTCTCTCTTGGAGTGCATTTACAAACCAACCAACCAACCAACCAACGACAACAACAACAACCCTTAAACAATGAATTAGGGTTATTTTTATAAGGAAAATATCCAAAAGTATTTATTACAGCTGACCTAAACAGGTCTGCAGGAAAAAGATTTTTAAACATAAACTTGTGCTGAAATTAAATGCAAGTAAATATCTATTGAGCTGCGCCAGAGGTAGCCGGATCAAAATGAATTAATATGGTGTCCTTGGTGGCTCGATGCACTGCTTCTGCAATCACTGTGCTTTTAGCTTTGCAGCGCCGCTTTTATGTTTCTTCATACACTGTTTTTGCAAAGTCTGGGCTTTAAATCACTTGAATTTCCATCCTTAGGCGGTTCTGCTGCTGCTGAGTGGCATTGGATCTCATTAACCCTGATATGACTCGGCTTTAATTGCCTTTAACTCTGTTCTGGTATTCATTGACTTTGTTTGGATGGTCTTTAATGCTCCTCTGCTTTGATGTTGAGTTCTCCACTGATGTTGATGATTGATACACTTTGCCGCAACACTGATACTCTTTGACATGCAAATTGGCTTCATTTCTGCTTTGATACTCTTTAATACTTGAATCAGGACTCTCTCTCTCTGCTGATATGCTAAAAACTGTTAAATTGCCCCTTTTCTACCCTTTCGAGGCAAAAATGACCGCTAAAAATAAAGATTCCCCATTTTGGCCTATTTCCCATAGCGATGCGCGATTAGCGCTAATCGTGCATCAAACACTGCCTCAGAATTTGATTCCGGGCCTCCGAAGCATCGATTTCGCACTTGCGCTCTTTCCTTTCCGCGGATGACGTCAGCGGTACGACATATGACGTCAGCAGTACGGAATGTGACGTCAGCAGTACAGCATGTGATGTCAGCAGTACGGCATGTGACGTCAGCAGTGGGACCCAGTATGGTGGTAGTGATGTAGCATAGGACACGGTGGCAGGAGGTCGACGCAAGCTGATGATGTGGCAGGGTGATGTGGCGCTGCCGCCACACAGGGGGAAGCGGTATCCGGCTTGTGGCGCACCGCTTTTGCACAGAAGCAGTTTCGGAGGAGGGGGCTTCGCCATAGCCGGGAGGGTGACGCATGGCAGGAGTACGACGGGAAAACTGCCCATCTCCCGGACGCTAACCCTCGGCATATCGAGGCGGGAAAAGACCCGCCCACCATAGATCTCGGGCGCATCAGATCAGATGGTCGGCGACACAATCAAAGCGGCGAAAGGATAGCGATGGGGCCCGCGACGCTTTTTTTATTAATTGTTTAATCCGGCGGGGGGGAAACCTTGGTAAAGTGGGTTTTGGGTTATATATAAGCGGGGTTAAATTATTTACATGCGGGACTTTAGGAGAAAGGGCGGAGCATGGGTTTTGGAGGGTTAGGGTTAAGGGTAAATGGTTGATAGTGTGACCAGATGTCAAACTAACTCCAGGTTAGGAAGCGGATGGGTTAGTAGGAGCCCTAGATGGACTATTGCTTCCCAGACTTGATAAATATGGCTATAGTGCCAAAGGGAGGTGCTATTTAATATTTTTGGGATTTTATATAGTTTTTGTAGCCATAGGGATGGGAACATTTAGTTAGGGAGCTATATAATAGAGTTAGGAGTTAATATGAACTTGTGAGGTGAAGTGTAGGGGAGAGGCTAAGTTTTTGAACTGAGACTTAGACATAGGATTTGAATGGGATATGAAGAAATGATTTTACACAAGAAATGTGGCTTCTTTTCATTGAGGAAAGTCAAAGCTTGACTTTATATTTCACACAAATGAGTTGAAGGCAGGACTTTGTTGGGGAAGTCCCAAGGTCCTCAAGGGGATGTTAGTGAGTGATTTGGGAAATAAGAAGAAGGGGGAGTTAGAAATGCCTCGCTTGAAGTCCTTCAAATGGAAACTGCCTCTAACTTGTGACCCAGATAGATATAACACTTGAAAACATGAAATTGATCACATAGCTTGAGTTTTGCAACCACAAAACTACTTACCCAGCCTACTTACCTAGCATTTTTTCTTCTTTTGGTTTGGGTGCACTTGAACTAGCAAACCCAGCTTTTCAACTTTTCTTTTACTGTCCTCCTAATCTACATCTACCACTTTTTTTCATCTAGGGCTCAAATTAGGGCTGTTGAGCACCCTGTTTCTCACCTATCTAAGAATCTGCCAAGATTAAGCTGTTTGGACAGATAATGATTCTCTATATTCTACAACAGGAAATTGAAACCTAGGGAGACCAAGATTAAACTGTTTGGACCTCCCTTTAACTGAAAATTCTTCAAAAATGGATCAGTACATCAAAATTGGAATATAGCAGTGATATTTAGGCTAGCATACTCTCATGGCATCCTTCCTTGGCCTCTGTAGCAAATATGGAACATTGCAGCATGCAAAGTATGACATATTTGGCATGTAAAAAATGTCAATGATGAAAGATGAGTAACCTGCTGCAGCAGGAGACTAACAGAACAGATGCTCCTAACACAATAGAGTAATCCTTTCGGCCTGAAAGTAGTTAGAAATAGTATATCTAAAAAATGACAGTTAGATGCAGTTGTACCAGCTTCCAATTTGGATCACCAATGGATGCGACCCTCAAATAGATCTGATACCATGTAGGAATTTACAGGGTAAGTTCGTCAGATAGAACACCAAAGGACACCACTCACAAATAGATCACAAATCAATACACCAGTATTCTTGACGTGGTTAAAACCCTCAAAGAGGGAAACAGTCCACTGTCTAAGCCAACGCGGCCACTTCAAGCAATTTATTAATAAAAGAATGAAAATTTACATAAACTTCTCTCATGAATAGTTACCCTACAAATGACCCTCCATTCTCTTTAAATAGATATCATGGACCAATTGGGTGTTATGCCATGGATCAAATGTTGATAATATCAAGGAGAAAATGAACTATCAGATCACTACATATCGTGACTGTCGGATTGTAAGTTACAAAAGTACATAGTAAAGAAACACACTTTACCTTACTCTACACTAAACCAAGTTATACTTAACTATTTCCTATGTGTTGAAATATCCTAACAAAAACAAATAAGAAGAAAACCATGAAAATCAATAACAACACGACACCACAAACTTAGTGGCATGATCATGCACTAGACATAACAAAATTGCAAACCAAGTGCAAGAAAATCATGAAAGACCAAAAGCACAAGAATAACCACAGACACCATGAATCAATCCCCATGGTTCCCAATGCTTCCAAGGGAAAGCTCAACCTGATCCCTCTTCGCGATTTCATGGCAATCTTGTTTTCCATGCAATCCTTGCATTATACTGTCATAAACACATAATTGTCAGTGCATAAATAAACATAAAAATACACCAGTTACCTTACCTTTTTGTTCCAAGCATGTTTTTAGGGCATGAAATCCTCCCGAGGCATGTTTTGGGGCTCAAAGCCCAAGTTTTGACCCAATATTGTTGTAAAGACTTCACGAATTATGGGCGCAGAGCGCGAATGTATGATAGAGTCATAGGGTTGTTCGCCCTAGTTTGTAATGTAATGTCAGCCTACCCATGGTCCACATACCATGGGATTGTATAAATAGAGTGAGGCTCTAAGTGTAAAAGAGAATGAATGAAGGAAGTAGAAGCGAAGAGCAAGAATCTAAGTGTCTAAGTGTGTCTTGGGTTGTAGCATAGGAGAAGGCTCTACAGCTAAGTATGCAGAGGCCTAGTAGTCTGCAGTTGAGTGCGCGGGCCCCTACAGCTGAGTGTGCAGGGTGGAGTCGAGTCTGTAACCGAGGAAGAAAATAATAAACAAAAGTTTTATCTGAATTCTATGTATCTGTACTTGGGTTATTACATGTTTGATATAAATTTTAAATATACTATTTATTTGCTGTGCACACATGTATGAATGGTTTATATTGCTAAGTATAACTTAACACATAAAAATAAGCTAAGTTAATCAACTAACAGTAGGATACTAGTAAAGACTTGGGTAATAACAACGTTCGACCCCCGAGTAGGGCTGCATGAAGGCAACATCTTAGGTTGCATGTTATGGGTAAATGCATGTAGCGACGTGCTCACATGGTTGAACTGCAGACTACTTGAACTCATTAGACATATCTAGGGTGCAGAAACCTGGTTCTAGCACCCTCCCATACTACTTCGGGTGAGATCTCAGTCCGCGTTCTACGAACTGTTGCCGAAAGAGCCAGTAGTACCAGGATTTGTTTGGATAAATCACCTTTGAACCTGGGTCAGGACCCAACAAGCCAACAGATGGTTTTGTTGCCGGGACGGGGATCTGCATAAGAGATGTCTGATGTTGTGTCATGGGAATCCGACAAAGAAAGAAATTAAAGGGTGGTTGGATAGAAAAATTCATGAGTTCGCGGCGTAGGAAAATAGGTATCCGCAAGTATCAAAGGAACAGTGGTTAGAGTGCTAATTATAAACAAAAATCCATGAAATTTTGTTTGCATCCTTCCCCTCTGAGTTGTACGAGTGGATCGCGAAGCTAACAGATAGTCAGGGAAGGTGTAGGCTTGACAAACCTATTGTGTGGAATCCAGAGTTGGTGCGCCGAATAGAAGCATCAGAAGATAAGATCGCACGCGTTGTGGACCATTGGCTTGATCGAATTATAGGAGGGTTTATCACTGAATTCGCAGTAGACACGTTAGTTAGCTACAGCGAGGTGAAACGACACTTCCTCAAAGGACCGCGAGGTAAGTACATTAAATCTAACACTTGGATTAAAATTCTATTGTGTGAAAAGAGGGTTATGTGAATGAATTGATGTTTGGGGCTAGGAGAAGTGGGAGGATCTATAGAAATGACGGTAGCATAGAGATAGAAACTAGCCACTTGATTTCACCTCGGCGAGAAAGCGAGGAAGAGCTCGCAAAGGTTTCAGTAAGTGGTTCAATCAGTCTGATGAGGTAACGAAATCCACACATACCACCTCCACTTACCACCACCAATTTCACCATCTTCACCCCCATTTTCGCCCACACCACCTCCGCCACCACCATAGTTCAATATGGTGAGCACAATAAAGTTGTCAGTATTCAAAGGAGTAGGAAATGAAGATCTGGACAGATTTTGGTTCGTAGTAAAGGTTGTATGGGAAGTGCAAGAAGTCATGGATGATAATGTCAAGAAGGCAACACTGGTTAGCGACTTGCAGGATCGTGCCCTGACGTGGTACATCAAGCATTCTAATGACAATCCAAAAGCAAGGATCGCGGATATTCAAGCTGTGCTAAACAGGGAATTTAGTCGATTATCGGGTTTAAGGAAATCATGATGCTTCCAGGAAAGACCCCCTGGGAGCTGGATCAGAGACTGAAAGGTATGATTTGTGAAGCCAACATGACCTTGATGGATGGGCAGCACCGCGCATGGTTTGTAGCATCCCTAACACCACATCTAAGGACTGCGTTGTCACAACAAAAGCTATCCACTCAGGCTGAAGCTTTGGAGATTGCAATGAGACTGCACGAGATTCTAATACAAGATCCTAGCCTGGGAGTCCAATAGATCCATGCGCAGATGAAAAACTTATGTTCGAAGATGCAAAGTTTGAAATAGGACAGGACAGCTCGCCCAGAGGCGTGTGAGGAGGAATGGTGCATAAAGTGCAAAGGCCAGGGACACAACAAGGACCATTGTCCAATCTTCGCAAACTACCTGGCGGGAGGAGGACCAATGCCATTGAGACCAGAGGCACAAGCAGGACTGAGCGTGGCATTTGCATTATGGTGCATGACTTGTCAGATAGGAGGGAAGCATGCTACAAATCACTGACACCTATTACAGAAGTATACGCAGACGTCCCATCAGTTGTTCTGTAATTTTTGCAGATCAGTAGGCCATGATGAGCGCACCTATAGAAGTTATGAACTGATGATGGATCAGACCCCTACCTACAGAGTTCAGGCTGAAACGCGAGCCCTCGATCAAAATATAGGGATGGCACACATTGGATTTCACGGGTGCGGACGAGGTCGAGGTGGAATGGGACCAGGAAGGGGTCACAGACAGCTAATTTGTTACAATTGCGGAGGGCCAGGGCATTATGCTCGTAATTGTACAAATCTGATGAGAGCATCATGTTTATATTGTACCCAATTTGATCATGAGATGGAGGACTGCCCCACACTGATAGCAAGGTTGCGCGATAAAGGAACACTCCAACCTCCACTGACTCAGAACCTGCAAATGATGAGGTCTGATCCACGTAGAGAGGACCCGAATGTAAACATCATGCTCCGAAGTGGTATCACGATAGGAGATGACAAGGGAAAGCAGTCTGAAGAGAGTGCTTAGGCTCACAAGGCTCCAAAAAAGGAACTAGAGTTTGATCTGGAGCGCACGAAGGAGATACTCATGGAAGCTAAGAAGAGCTTCATGGAGGCCTCCAATTCAAGTAGTAAAGGCAAAATAGAACTAGAGATGGACCCATCAATGCTTACTAGCTTTCTAGAGACATGTATGAAGCTGCTGCGTGATAGCAAGGCTGTGAAGGGACTGCAAGAACTCATCACTAGATGTGTTGGATCAAGGGAACCATGTGTAGTCTAGAAGCTCGGGAAGCACACAACGCGAATAGGAAGGGAGATGAGATTGACTGCGCAAATTAGGGAATATGAAATGGATCAAGTGATTTTGGACCTAGGATGAGACACGAACATTCTACCAAAGCAGACATGGGAACACATGGGTAGGCCCGCATTACAATGGTATCCTATTCAATTGAGAATGGTGAACTAGCAAAAGATCCTACCAATGGGAAGATTGTAGGGAATAATGGTAGATATCGAAGGTGCGAGCGCACTTGCATATTTTGAAGTGATAGAGATTGTTGATGATAGAAATCCCTATCTCGCACTACTGGGAATAGATTGGGCCACTAATATGAACAGAGTGATAAATCTAAAGAAGCACAAAATGATTTTTGAGAAAAAGTCACTGTGCGTAGTGGTACCTTTAGACCCTGCGGAAGGATCGTGCTACACAGATCCAGTGCACGACGACGATCTAGACTGTATCTACAAGATAACCGCTCTAGAACATGATTGGGTGAATCCTACAACCGATGGCAGGATTTCATGGGAGCACAAAAGCTCTTTCCCATCATATTCGGATGAGGAAATAGAATGATGGCAGAATCAGTTACATGAGGTAACCACACTCAATTGCAACATGATGATAAAGACACTACACTGTGTAACAACATAGGCAAGGGATCCACCTATGTATGACGAGTTTACAGCAGTGGAGGAATTCCTAAACAAACTTGAAAGTGAGGTGCCAGAACATCAACGGTTCGATGCTCTGAAATGGGCACTGCATGCTACACCCGCAAGGTGGTGGGGTACGCGCCAACAACATTTTGAGGACTGGCGTGAATGCAGAATGATGATGCTTATACGGTTTGGAAAGCCTCAATTGTGGATGGAATTCAGGTATGATGGATGAAATAGCCTACGCGCCCACCTCTCTAGATGGGTATAGGCGTATGGTACGCAACCTACACAAACACACACCATCCTCACGATAGAAGCCAGGAAAAACAAGCAGGAGTGAGAAAGACGAGGGCGCGAATGACGAAGTATGATGAGACCAAGTGCGCCAAATATTATCAGTGGGGAAGCCTTTGACAAGGTGTGAAAAGTGTTGAACATGGTCCACCATGTGAAACACACTGATTGGGACCTGTGCGTACCAACGATTCTATGGGCTTATAGGACCATGTGAAAAACCCTGATTGTGCAAGCACTTCCGAAGCTAAAGTATGAAGCAAGGGTTGTAATCCCTGTGCAACATGCGAAGCCTAGTACACGCATAGCAACACCCATAGATACGATGGTCCGCGAATCCCAGGAGCACGATAAAACCTTCCACTATGTGTGGTTGTTGTTATCCATATTTCTTGTAGCAAGGGAATTGTCGGAGGATAGTCAATTCCCCAGCATTGACAAAGAATTACCGGAGGTCGTGAAGTACACTTTTCTCTGGGCCACAAAGGATGCGAAATAGATACGTGACACCAAAATCTTCTGGGTGCTCATGGAGATGAACATTCAGATGTGGATCAACTAGAAGCCACACTTGTCGCCCACGGTGTACAATAGTCTGTAGAGTTTTGCAGAATTTAAAGTTGATATGCACTACATTTTTATCAGGTTGCGTAAGGATCCGGTGAAGCAATGGATGAAGCTACCTTTTGTAGCCACTGACGATGCCATTTTTACTGCCTTGGAGACATGGCCTCTGGAATGGTGCACCCCAGATCTTGCAGAAATTGAGAAGGCGGCAGCGCAGAAGAAGAAGGACAATGCCAAGCTGCGCGTCACACAATTAGCTGAGAAAACGCAGAAGGAAACAACAACAGCTGAGGTAAGGGCAGCGCACCAAGTGGCACAAAAAACCGCTGAGCGGAAGAAGGTCGCAGAAGCAGCAGCAACAACACAGGCGACAGAGGCAGCAATCGCGAAGACGGATGAGGGCCAAGCAACATCCTTGCAGGGGAAAGAGGCAGAGGAAGCATAAAAAACATAAGGGAGCGCGGACCCAAGGACCACATCTACACAGTTAAAGTGCCCACACACGACACGGAGAGCAGGACCGAGGAAGAAGGTCAAGGCCTTAAAGTTGGCCATTGACCCAATCACATAAACTAAAGGAGATCTCCATGACATCAGCGAGACGGTTCGTGATGTCATAAATGAGGCTCTTCAAGATTTTATGCAGGAGCACCAGACTTTGTTGGGGGCCCTCAAAGCATAGCTGTAGGAGTTATAGGTGCATCCCCCTTAGGTGGGTACCCTTTCCACCCAACTCGCAGCAGGATCCTCAGCAACAGAGCAGATGCTGTGCGCACGGATGGAAAACACAATAGTGTTGCCGGAAGGGGCCCTAGTAGTAGCAAATGAGGCTGATAGATTTTCAGTTGGGCTTAATTTGTCTACCCTTCCATGTGAGACATTATATATGTTACAGGATGGAATAACAATAGAACTGTGCGCCAAGGAGGACCGCGGGATCCAAGTTCTCAGCGAACAAAAGATATACATGGAACAACTCAGTTTGTAGCGTGAAGAATTGGTGTCACAGAATCAACAGTTGGTGCAGATGGTAGACGACGCTTGCCGATGAGTCTCAAAGTTGGCCATCCCACCAAATCTACCAGTGCAGGTGTGGATCCACAGGTTAGATACAGGAGTTCATGAAGCTAGGGAAGAAACGACTAAGGTTCAGTTGGAGCTGAATCTTCAGATTGCCGAGTTGTGGTTAAAGGCGCATCCCTCCGCTCCCCTAGAAGTCAGAGAACAACGCGCTAGCACCATCACAACTGGGTTGGAGGAAATGTGAAGTGCAATGCGAAACTGCACTGACATGCTGGAAGACACACTTGAGGTTCTCACGACTTTGCAAGAGGACGCCAACATCTAGCGCTTGGAAACAGAAGTGCGAGAACTCCAACAGCAATATGATAGTGTCCAAGGAACTATGTAGACAGTGGTCCTCACCCAACGGCTTTCCAGGATGTAGTAGGCTAAGGCACTAAAGGAGTAGGTGGATGCGGTGCAACACAAGGAGGCAGTTCTTAAAGCGCACGCCCATCCTTGGATTGATGAGGCTTTCACTATCACAACATACATCAAAGGGAATCTTGCGCACATACAGGGGATGCATGTGCAGATGCAAAGAAGCACATCAGACACAAATGTCTCAGAATAGTGAATGCAACAGATTCAACAAGCAGCAGCTCAGTGCGCTACGGATCTTAGTATGGTTCGAGAATGGTTGGAGGGACTCTGTGCCAAGATTGTCGTGCCGACCGAGTGACTCGAGGGTGAGTCACAATGTTTGTGTTGGGGGTCTGTTGGGCATGGAATCCCCCCGAGGCATGTTTTGGGGCTCAAAGCCCAAGTTTTTACCCAATATTGTTGTAAAGACTTCGCGAATTATGGGCGCGGAGCGCAAAATGTTTGATAGAGTCATAGGGTTATCCGCCCTAGTTTGTAATGTAATGTTAACCTACCCATGGTTCGCAGACCATGGGATTGTATAAGTAGAGCGAGGCTCTAAGTGTAAAAGAGAATGAATGAAGGAAGTAGAAGTGAAGAGAAAGAGTCTAAGTGTCTAAGTGTGTCTTGGGTCGTAGCATAGGAGAAGGCTCTGCAATTGAGTGTGTAGAGGCCTAGTAGTCCGTAGCTGAGTGCATGGACCCCTGCAGTTGAGTGCGCAGGGTGGAGTCAAGTTTGTAACTGAGGAAGAAAATAATAAAGAGAAGTTTTATCTGAATTTTGTGTATATGTACTTGGGTTATTACATGTTTGATATAAATTGCAAATATACTTTTTATTTACTGCACGCACATGTATGAATGGTTTATATTTCTAAGTATAACTTAATGCATACAAATAAGCTAAGTTAATCAACTAATAGTGGGATACTAGTAAATACTTGGGTAATAACAACGTTCGACCCCCGAGTAGGGCTACGTGAAGGCAACATCTCAAGCTACAAGGTACAAGTAAGTGCGTGTAGCGACGTGTGCGTAGGATCAAACTGTGGACTACTTGAATTCATCAAACATCTCCTGGGTGTGGAAACCTGGTTCTAGTACCCTCCCATAATACTTCGGGTGAGACCTCAGTTTGCGCTTTGCAGACTGTTGTCGAAAGGGCCAGTAGTATCAGGATTTGTTTGGCTAAATCACCTCTAAACCTGGGTTAGGCCCCAACAAGCCAACAACATTGCTTGCAACTGAACATATCCATGTCATCTCTCAATGGACTCTAATCCTTTGACAAATCCACCTGTAACTAGAGACTAGCTAATATACCTATCAAATATAAATTCAGGAATCTAGCGCATATCCACATAATGTCAGACAAGATTAAGGTTAAGAAGACTTCCTATATGCAAAACACTCATTCGTTTGGAATTACAGTTTCTAAACATACACAAAAGAATTATTGCCCAATTCCTTTATTTGACCTTTTCCTTGCTGCAATTGAGTGTTACTGTGCATTGTAACATCACCCAACTATTAGTTATATAAACACAACAACTATTACCTTGTCAAGCTATTACCAAGCATGTTTCGTGCAACTGTTTACACATGTCAATCACATGTTCCAAGTATTAAGACAAACATATCTATCAATTTGAAAAAACATTTACCAAGACTAACAATCATGTCATAATCCACTCATAGTAATTAGACATAATGCTACAACTATCACCTACTACACTCAAGTATTTCAATTGTATCAACACATATGCATTAGTACAATCATCTTAAAACAAGATCATTGGAACACATTACTCATATTATGCAATTCATTAGACATTCAACCAACTTGCAAACATACCATGTTAAATAAATCAACTAGATGACATAATAAACACCAAATAGACGTCATAATCAAACAATCAAGCACAAAGTAGATGACATAAGAAAATTCATACGTTAATGTATCTCGAGGGAGGCTAACTTGTCTGCAAAATCAATCTAGTTAGCACAATATAACTTCATAATACATTAGTGCAAACATAAATAAAGTCATGCTATCCATAATAGTCACTAGTTAACATGTTCACATCATAGACTCATGAACACTAATAATTTATGAATAGAAATCACATATGTATGATCAGTCTAGATTAGTACAACACAATGTCACAAATAAGTCGACTCATACCTGAATTTCATAACCCTAACCATTTGCATAGATCAATCCAACTTAGTATGATACATATAACATCAAGGTCTTAATGTAGTAACCCTAATCATCAAGTTTACTATCATATAACAACAACAAGTTATATATCATGTTCATCAACAAAATATAACCTAATCATCAAGTTATCTAACATAAAACAACACTGGCAATGCATACAACCATAGGCCACTAACATTCATGACTATCTAACACATGTGCATATGACTATATTAATTAGCTAACATCTATCATGTATGTAACCATAAGATTAATAGAATGAAAGGCATACACATAACCATAATGCATATAATAATCCTTAACCTACATACATGCATTCCCAACATACAAACAGGGATGATGACATGCTCTTGCCTTGAGGTCTAATGTTGCAACTTTAATTTAATGATCTGCATCTCCTTCTCTATCTCAACCAACACATTAGCATCATAACATACCAATAGCATCATGATGACCTAATTACATACAATGACTTCATGAACGACAACTTTCACCATGAGAATGCATGCCTAACAACATATAGACACTGACATTCATAACAAATGCATAAGCGACATGCACTCATGACAATCACATCCAACAATAATGCCATCAACTTTTTCATGGCGACACAACTGCCACAATGACCACCATCATGCATACACAACAAGCACATAATCCACAAACATACATAACACATATGCAATCGACATGTATGCATGACAAACACATTCAGCCAAGGAGAGCACAACCATGCTCTGATACCACTATGCAACACCCTCCTCCCACATCTACCCAAGTGACTGGCCAACTGGGGTAAACATGCGACGAGAGGCTACTATGATATGATTCAACCTCCTTGGTGACCTTAAGGAAATGGAATTGACAAAAACACACCAACCATACTTTCCACATCAGCGACAACACTCGTAGGAGGCATCCCATTAGGGGAATTTTGAGGTATAAAATGGACCTCCCTAGAAAAATGTACAACCAAAATAAACTTTAAAAGAACCAATAGGATTCAAGAGGATGATGTCAACCATGGGGGATGATTCACGATTTTTGGAGTAAAAAAATAAAAAAGATTAAAAAATAATAAAACAATAAAACTACTTTTTCAGCTCGTATTTTCAATTTATCTCCATAAGGTCTTACTCAAATTTTGAGCGGGAGTGCTTGTTGGATGCAAAAAATAATTCCTCATCTAAGGAGTATGCATGTTGCATACTTTCAATGGACCTTGCTATACGAAAAAATGAGAAATACATGAAAAATCGTTATATGTATTTCTCATTTTTTGTTTAGTAGGGTCCATCAAAAGTATGCAACATAGGTACTCCTTGGATGAGGAATCAAATTTTGCATCCAATGAATGTTTCCTCTCAAAATTTGAGTAAATCCATAGGGAGATAAGTTGAAAATACGAGTTGAAAAAATAGTTTTTTTTTCCCCTCTAAAATTTGATGATGTAATCTAATCTTATTTTTTTATTTCCACTATTATTTTATAATTTCCTTAGGAGGCCCATTTTAGACCTCAAAATTCCCCTAATGTGACTACTCAGGCATCCTGCCCTTGGGTCAACCTCTTAATCTATGGACACTCTCATGTTATGGGCATGTCAGTGTCTAGGGACATTTGGACGCTCCCATAAGCCTACATGCCTGTGTCTAGGGACATTTTCCAACAGACCGTGCCAGCGTCCATGGAATTTAAGGCACTTTCTATCGCAAAATTCCAGCCACTGCCCAGAACTTGTTGTAACTTCCAGAATCCATCAAACATATGATGATAAGTCTAATAAACCAAAAATCAACTTCAGGACTAGGCCTGACCATCCCCAATCGGGATTGACATTCCATCAGACACTTGGCACTAATGAAACCTACAGGTCTAGGATACAAGACAAAACATGAATGACTGAAAACTCTTTTGAAACATGTCAAGAAGGATCACCACCTTCTCCCTTGAATTGTTAGGATGTCAATTAGGTCTTGCATCCATCATTTTAACAATTACAAGTAAATACATGAAATAACCATGACATGAACCATTTAATTAACCATGTTTATGGCTAGCATAAAACCATGGAAATAATAAAGATATAACAACCATTAAATCCACATATAAACAAGTACAAAAGCAAGAGAACTTAGCTTTCATTGATTATAGGTAAATCCAACCAAGTTCGGGACTTCCATGTACCATTTGACCGTAGACATGGCTGAACCAAATATTTCTTTCAGCTAGTCACCCTTGTGCCATATTCCAAGGATGAATGTGGGATCTCATAGATAAACCAATACAAAAACAACCATGGGAATCCAGAGGTTAAACCACCTCCACCCTCACCAAACTGGTGCTCCGATCACAAAACCGAACCGATCTTGGGAATGCCATCTGGAATATATCACTTTCCCTGAGGAATTTTCCTTCTCCTTGTCTCTCAAGATTTACTGCAATCCAATCCTGAATCCCTAAACTGAGACCAGTCTCTCAAGATTTACCGTAATCGAAACCCGGATCACTAGGCCCTAAACCGAGACTCCTACCTCAGGATTTACCGTGTATCTTGCCAAAACCGGTTAAGGGATTCCTAGGCCTTTGGGAATGGACCTTGAGACCACCTCCACCTCGGATTATGAAATCCATCCAACAAACCATGGCATCTGAAAAATGCAAGGCTAAGTTGAACACCATTGTCATAGCCCGGCAAAACCTTGCCATCGACAATAAAAGAACCATACACCAACATGCAAAGCCATGCATCTTAAAACAAGATAGGAAATCACACGTGCAATATGTTACCTGCAAGTATTCTTGCTGAAGCTTCCCGATCCTGCTCTTCCTTGCTTGATATTTGCTTCCTTTTCTTTCCCTTTGCTTTATTTTCCTTCCTTGCTCCAAAACCTGAGCAAAATCTTGAGCCAAGAGCTTGTCAATTGATCCTCAGAAGCCTTTTTATCTACGAGGCCTCTATTTTCTTCATTTTCCATTATTTTCCTTCTATTTCCTCTGCACATGCAACCTGTGACCTTTCACTTTAATTTTCTCCTAATTTCCTTTATTTTCATAAATAAATGTGCTAAAAATGTCTTTTTTCCTTTTAATGAATTTTCCTTTGCCAATTTACCTAGCCATAATAAATCAAACTGAACACCCACTCTAGGATGTCCTGCCCAACATTCAGCTTGGAATACATGTCCCTTACCCGTGGTCTTATTTTTGCCTTTATTTACTTTTATTACATGGAATTTTAACCAAGGCTATTATACCCCTGTTCCAGAGGGCTCCATTAGGGATTCCCTCTACCCCCCCTTATCTTCTTATTGGTCATTGAAGGGCTCATCAGAATTATTCCGAAGGAGAGAAGGGATGGAACATTAAAAGGCATCAATTTTTTAGTTGGTATAATTATCTCCCATTTACTCTTTGTTGATGATGTGTTGATTTTTGGGGATGACTCTCTAAACGAATGGACTGTTTACAGGAGAATCATCTCCATTTTTTGTGTGGCAACTAGGATGGAGGTTAGTCTAGAAAAATCATGCTTCCTTCTACATGAGATTTAGGATTCGATTATGGCAAGTGTATTGAGTATCTATCCTTGCAAGGAGAAAAATATGGACTCCAGATTCAAATACCTTGGCTTTTGGCTCAAACCTAATAACTACAGGAAAGAAGAATGGTTTTGGCTTGTTAAGGAGGTTGAGAAAAAAAATTAGTTGTTGGTGCTATAGGTGGTTATCTCTAGGAGGCTCGGTGCTCGAAAGAATCCCTATCATGCTAGTCTAGAAAAATCATGCTTCCTTATTTAGGAGATTGAGGATTCGATTATGGCAAGTGTATCAAGTATCTAGCCTTGCAAGGAGAAAAATATGGACTTCAGATTCAAATACCTTGGGTTTTGGCTCAAACCTAATAGCTACAGGAAAGAAGAATGGTTTTGGCCTGTTAAGAAGGTTGAGAAAAAAATTAGTTGTTGGTGCTATAGGTGGTTATCTCTAGGTGGATCGGTGCTCGAGAGAATCCCTATCTTCTGTATGAACCTGACAAGAATTCCTTACTTTGTAATTAATATAATTTGGAAATGATTGTTTCAGTTTGTGCGGTCAGTTAAGGAAGAGAAAGACAAAATCCACCTAGCTGGTTGGGAGTCTCTTTCAAAGCCAAAAGATTTGGGGGGTTGGGGACTCAAAAATCTCTTTTAGTTTGTGAAAGCCCTTATTGCTAAGAGCCTGTGGGGAGTTCTCGAAGGTAACAATTTATGGAGCTTTGTTATTAAAGTTAAGTACCTCAAAAATCAATCTTTGCATGAATGGGTTCATAAGTTGGCAGTAGTTGCTATAACCTCTTTCATTCCTGATTTTGTAGTATGGAAAAGTATTATGGTTTATTTTCCTTGGATTTATACATGGTTGTCATGGAAGGTTGGTAATGGATGCTAGGTTCGTTTTGGTAAAGATCCTTTTATCTATGGAAGTCCTTTCTATTTTCTTTTTGAACCTTTAATCTCTTCTCCCAACTCCAAAGCCACGTTTATGTTGATGCAAGCCTTCAGTTCTTTTCCTTATGATTGCTCCAAATACCATTGGCTCTCATCTTTAGAACTAACCTGCAAGGCGAGTTAGCTATTGAATGGGATTGATTTGTTCTGATCCGAATTGGATCCATAAAGAATGGTTAACAGATCCATGGCTATACCAGGTCGGGACAAACTTCAAATTATTTAAAACAACGATAAAAAAAACCTCTAAACTAGTGGCAGTGGCAGCCAACATGGAATGACGAGAACCTCGGTCAAAGCGCGCTGACCGAGGCCCATGGAGACTGCGGGGGAGGTGAAATTAGCCCCTGGGAGGCCTGGATCGGGAAACAGAGGTAGTTTTTTTAATGCGCGATTAGTGCTAATCACGCATCATTGGGCGAAAATGGAGAAGCCCCGAGCACTAAATCGCGTGGGAGCCAGGAAAAACATGGGACAAAAGGCTAAGCGCTAAAGTCGGGACCCGCTCCAAAATTGGCGGTATTGATTGGGGGCATCCAAGGGCGGTAAGCAGTTTTGGTGAAAGCGGAGTGATTCCACTTAGCACCCAATGCATGGCAGGTGGAGGTGAGAGAAAACCGTCGCTCATCGTGCATTAACAGTCGAGCTAGCCAACTGTGCGGGAAGAGTGAATGGTGTCGGATCTGGGGGCTCCAGATCTAACGGCTGAGATTGCGCCCGATGGAGAAGACGGAATTGACGAGGGAATAAGCTGTGATTTAGAAGAACTTGAGGTCCACTTTGAATGCTGAGGTGGCGGAAGACTCATTCCACGACGTAATCGAAGAATTGAACGGACGAAGTAGGCTATCACAGTTTGCAGGAGGACAAGTGGCCATCCCTAAGAACCTGATGATGATGCTGAGAACAAGGAACTCCAAGTGCAGCTGCAAGCAGGCGATCCGATGAAGGTGGAAGAGGAACCAAACCGCCATGAGCTCGAATGCCTTAAAGCCATGTATAGACCAGACAAAGACAGAGAAGAGAAGAACCAGTGAAGCAAAAAGCATAAAGAAGACAGAAGGGCCAAGCTGAATCAAAGGTAGTGTCGAGCACTAGAGAGCTTGAGAGACTCAAGCCATCCCTGAGAGGATCTTTCAGACCAAAGAGGTCAAAGAGCTGGTAAGGAAGAGAGTCTGTGTACTCCAGTGGCTTGGGGAATCCAAGAACCACCCTGCCAAGCGAATCTATTTCAGGAGACTCATATTGAGCTCCTTCATTGTAATTCTTTGCTTCAAGACACAATAAAAGAAGGCCACCACTGCGAGCTGGACCGGAGAAGTAGCCCTGGAGGATAGGGTGAAATCCTTATTAATTTATTGTGTTCTTGTATTTGCTTACTCTATTTCTCTGATCGATCTGTTGCTTAAATAACATAGACACCCACACCAACATATGATTCTGTAATACCTTCATTTAATAAATCTTTAATTGAGGTCACTTATAGGGTGATTATCGAATCAAGTGGTATCAGAGCTCTAGGTTGTAAGGTTAGACAAGCTTGTGTTGGTTTGGCTATTGAATGCTCACTAGATCAAAGCTCAAATTAGGAGAAGGAGAGTTGGTCGAAACTAATCCCAAAATTGGGAGAGTCTATCCTCGGAAGACAATGTTAGAGGAAGGTCCTGCGGGGCCAGACCCTCAATTCATAGAGATTTTCCTAGCTATAAAGTCTATGGTAGAAGAAATGTATAGGGACTTTAGAAAGCATAAGGATGAAGATTCATCAGGTTCTAAACAAGACAAATAAGAAGATGAGTCTCATTCCCATGACCACTCAAAAGGAAAAGGGAAAGAGGAAAACTTTCTCACACCGCCTAATAGCCCTGTGCATAATAAGAAAGAATCTTTGATTAAGCTAGATGTTAAATTCAATTTGCATATATACGATGGAGAGCTAAATGCTGAAAAGTTGGACAATTAGATTAGACAAATTGATGTGTATCGCAGAGTGCAGAACATTGACTCAGACAAGAGCAAAATTTAGCTGGCAAGCCTATGCCTAGGAGGCACTGCCTTGGTTTGGTGGGAAGGTAGAACCCAAGATGACATGAAAAGACATGGTAAGACTATCTTTGTCTGGAGTGAATTTGTTTCTGCCATCAAGAAGCAGTTCTATCCATTGGCCTACATGCAACAAGCCATGATGAGTTGGTAAACTCTTCGACAGTTGAAAGGGCAAAGTCTGCAAGGGTACACTCAAGAATTTAGAAAGAGAGCGTTGATTCTAGGAATCTCATTAGACTCACCAAAGACTCTTTTGAAGTACATTGGTGGTCTACATAGCTACATGAGGCATACCATCCTCATGTTTAATCCCACTAGTATAGATGAGGTATCTGTACAAGCTACTCATCTAGAAGCTAGAGGAAAGAATGGAAATCCAGAATTTGGGGGACCATCCCAACCCACTGCAAGCAAGAGAAAGGAGAAAAGAAAGCAAAAGTGGAAAGCAAGGAGGGCGAACACTGCACAGAAAACCAAAGCTTCATGCACTCGCTGTAAAAAGGATGGGCATGATGATGAACACTGTTGGATTCTGCATCCAGAGCTGAGGCCTAAGAAGTCCGAGGGCAAGAAGAAGAAGACTGTTGCAGCTATTTAGAAAGATTTGGGGTCAGACTTGGGAGATGAAACAATCATAGCAGCCACAGGTATAAAAGGTAATAATTCTGAAGCTTCTACTAGTAATTCTGCTCAAACTATTATTGATGAAGAACGTGAGAGAAAAAGACATGAGATTTTCCATATTCGAGTTGTTTCCAAACATCAAAAAATTGATACTTTGTTTAATAGTGGCTCACAAGTAAATTTGATTTCTGAAGCAATTGTAAAGAAATTGGGATTAGCAACTACACCTCACAAGAAACCATACCCATTAGGCTGGTTGAATGATAAAGCACAACTACAAGTGACTAGACAGTGCAAACTCAAGTTTTCTTTTGGGTTAGCATTTGTAGATGAGGTTGAGTTAGACATAATTCCTTTGGATATATGTGGAATTGTTTTAGGAAGTCCTTACTTGTATGATAGAAAATCTATTTTTTATAGAGCTGACAACAAGTATCTACTTGTTAAAGATGGAATCGAATATTTTGTAAGAGCTCACAAGCTCAAGAATAATTATACTCTCATAAACTCAGGGCAGATGAAAAGAATGATAAATTTATGCAAACAATTCTTAATAATGGTTGCAAAGGAAAAGAAACCTGATAAAACCAATGTATTTGAGGGTTGTAATGTTAAGCAACAAGTTGATATAGAAAAGATTGTTTCAGAGTATGATGTCATGTTTCAAGAACCTAAAGGTCTACCACCCAAAAAGGAAATAGTACATGATATTATTTTGCAGCAAGATGTTCCATTGCCTAACATTGGAATGTACAGGTTGTCTGCTTTAGAGAATGCTGAAATCAAGAAGCAGGTGCAGGAGTTTCTCAAGAAGGGGTTCATGAGGCCTAGCACATCACCATGTGGGTCACCAATCGTTTTGGTGAGAAAGAAAGATGGCTCATGGAGAATGTGCATTGACTACCGAGCACTGAATAAGATAACAATCAAGAATCGTTATCGCCTTCCTTGCATAGATGATCTTTTACATCAATTAAAGGATGTTGTTTATTTCACCAAGCTGAATTTGCACAGTGGATACCATCAGGTCAAAGTTGCAGAGCAAGATGCATGGAAGACTGCTTTCAAAACAAAGCAGGGATTGTATGAGTGGCTGGGTATGCCTTTTGGCTTGACCAATGCTCCTTCTACCTTCATGAGATTAATGAATGATGTACTCAGACCTTTTCTTGATGATTTTGTTATTGTGTATCTGGCTGAAATTTTGATTTTTAGTAAAACGTGGGAAGAACATTTAAAGCATGTTAAGCAGACATTAGATGTTTTTGAAAAGAGAAAAACTTTATGTTAAACTCTCCAAATGTGAATTTGGCAAAACATCTCTAAATTATTTGGGTCATATAGTAGGGGGTGGTGAATTAAAAATAGATCCCTCTAAAGTGGTAGTCATTGTAAACTGGCCTAAACCCAAGTCTGCTACAGAAGTGAGAAGCTTCTTAAGAGCAACACAATATTGGAGGAAGTTCATCTCTAACTTTTCCTCAATTGCAGCTCCCTTACATGCTTTGACAGGATTGAACAAGGTGTTTCAGTGGGAGGCAAACATCAGAAAGCCTTCGACACCTTGAAAGAAAAGATTAGTACAACACATGTACTAGCACTACCTGATCTACAAAGACCATTTGAGATCCAACAGATGCAGTGACTATGCCATGGGAGTAGTGTTGACATAGCACGGTAAACCCATATGTTATCATTCTGAGACTTTTAATTCTGCAGTAGTTAACTATCCTACATATGATAAATAATTGTATGCATTAGTTTAGAGTGTGAAAAAGTGGAAACACTACTTAATGGGCAAAGAGACAGTAATACATACTGATCATCAACCACTTCAATATCTACACTCCCAGACTAAGTTGCAGCAATAAAGACATTACATGTGGATGGGTTTTCTACAATAGTTTCATTTGGTCATCAGGTATAAAAAGGGCATACACAACAAAGTTGCAGACATGTTATCTAGACCCATTATAAATGCATCTACTATACTTAAGCATAATTTTGTACTACATGAAAGTTACATTGAACAATATGCTTAAGATATAGATTTTAAAGATGTATATGCAACTTTGAGTCAAGGCAAAAGGGTAGAAGAATTGGATTATCATGTGAAGGACCAGCTCTTGTATCATTGTGGGAAACTCTGCATTCCACAAACAGAGAGAGTAAAGATAATCAAAGACGCACACACTTCTTTGATATCAGGTCACTTTGGGGTAAGTAAAACAGTTGCACAGCTGCAAAGATTTTGTTATTGGCCGAAAATGAATGAGACAGTTTCTAGATATGTAAGAGGGTGTACTATGTGTGCTAAAAGCAAACCCAGCAATAGAAAACTAGGCTTGTACACTCCATTATCAGTGCCTTCTCACCCTTGGGAAAGTGTTTCCATGGATTTTGTTAGGGGATTGCCTAAATCTAGGAAAGGTCGTGATTATCTATATGTGGTTGTGGATAGGTTCAGGAAAATATGTATTTTGATACCTTGTAATAAGCAGATTACAGTTGAACAAACTGCAAAATTATTCTTTGAACATGTATGGGTTCATTTTGGATTACCCACTTCTATTGTATCTAATCAAGACACCCGATTTGTGGGGAAGTTTTGGTCAAGTCTGTGGGAAATGATGGACACCAAACTGAAGAAATGCACAACTTTTCATCCACAAAGCGATGGCTAGACAGAAGTAGTTAATAGGACAGTGATCCAGTTACTCAAAGGATATTGCAACAAACATCCTAAGCTTTGGGATGAACATTTGCGTTATGTGCAACATGCTTACAACAGAGAAAAACACTCTTCTACACAGAGATCTCCTTTTGAGAGCTTTTTTGGTTTCATACGAAGGTCTCCTTTGGATTTTGTCTTTGGTAAGGATACCACAGTTGATGGACACAGTGATGTGGACAAGGCAACTAGGTTCATTGAACAGATCTAGGAGATCCACCAGGTAGTACAGGAATAGCTGGAAAAGAGCCAAGTCAGATACAACGCTAGGCATGACAAGCATCGGATGGAGCATAGTTTTCAAGTTGGAGACCAGGTCTAGCTGTATATCAGCAAGGACAAGATGCAAGGTGAAGGTAAAAAGCTAAAGCCTATTAGGTATGGACCCTTCAAAATACTTGAGAGGATTGGTGAAAATGCTTTTCGCTTTGATATACCAGCTTACATGCACATCTACTCAGTCGTAAATGCAGATTGCTTGAGATTGTTTGAGCCTTCTCTAATTGAGGATCCTGAAGAGCAGAGTCAATTGCCTTCTATTGATGACCTGCTACCTAAATATCTTAATGAATTGCAGGAAGACATAGTGATGGACAGGAAGGTGAGGACAACGTGTAGAGGAGATGTTGAGTACCTCAGAATTGGACTCAAAGGTTTGAAGTCAAGCAGTGCAAAGTGGATTGAAATTGGGCAAGTGAGACAACATTACCCTCACTTAGTCGATGCTTGAAAGAAAACCAACTTTTGGTGGTCCAAAAACTTTTCAGTGGGAAGGCCGTGATCCGAATTGGATCCATAAAGAATGGTTAACAGAGCCATGGCTATACCAGGTCGGGAAAAACTTCAAAGGATTTAAAACAATGATAAAAAACAGCTCTAAACCAGTGGCAATGGCAGCCAGCGTGGAACGACGAGGATCTCAGTAAAAGCGTGTTGAATGAGGCCCATGGAGACTACATAAGAGGCGAAATTATCCCCTGGGAGGGCCAGATCGGGAAACAGAGGCAGTTTTTGATGCGCGATTGTGCTTATTCGCGCATCTCTGGGCGAAAAACCTCAAAATGGAGAAGCCTCGAGCACTCAGTTGCGTGGGAGCCAGGAAAACCGTGGGACAAAAGGCTAAACGCTAAAGGCGGGACCCACTCCGAAACCGGTGGTATTAATCGGGGTCATCCAAGGGTGGTAAGTAGTTTGGTGAAAGCGAAGCGATTCCACTCAGCGCCTGACGCATGGCAGGCGAAGGTGAGAGAAAACCACCGCTCATCGCGCGTTGATGGTCGAGCTAGTCAACCGCGCGGGACGAGCGAATGGCGTCGGATCTGGGGGCTCCAGATATAATGGCTGAGATCGCACCTGATGGAGAAGACGGAAATGACGAGGGAATAAGCTGTGATTTAGAAGAACTTGAGGTCCGCTTTGATTGCCAAGGTGGTGGAAGACTCATTCCACGACGTAACCGAAGAATTGAACCGACGAAGTAGGTTGGCGTAGTTTGCATGAGGACAAGTGGCCATCCCTGAGAGCCTGATGATGACGCTGAGAATAGGGAACTCCAAGCGCAGCTGCAAGTAGGCGATCCGACGAAGGTGGAAGAGGAACCGAACCACCATGAGCTTGAGTGGCCTTAAAGCCATGTATAGACCAGGCAGAAGACAGAGGAGTCGGGAACTGAAAGACGGAACATTGAAGACAAAAGATAGAGAAGAGAAGAATTGGTGAAGCAAAAAGCAGAAAGAAGACAGAAGGGCCGAGCTGACCAAAGGCAGTGTTGAGCACCAGAGAGCTTGAGAGACTCAAGCCATCCCTGAGAGGATCTATCAGACTAGAGAGGTCAAAGAGCTGGTAAGGAAGAGAGTCTGTGTACTTTAGTGGCTTGGGGAATCTAAGAACCACCCTGCCAAGCGAATCTATTTCAGGAGACTCATATTGAGCTCCTTCATTGTAATTCTCTACTTCAAGACACAATAAAAGAAGGCTACCATTGAGAGCTGGACCGGAGATGTAGCCCTGAAGGATAGGGTGAACTCCTTATTAATTTCTTGTGTTCTTGTATTTGATGACTGTATTTCTCTGCTATTTTCCATTTCAAGTGTCTGTGTATTTGCAATCTAATTGATCCATTGCTTAAATAACATAGACACCCACACCAACATATGAGTCTGTAATACCTTCATTTAATAAATCTTTAACTGAGGTCACCTGTAGGGTGATTATCAGATCATGTTCTCAACTTGTCTCTTAATGGTATAAGATTTTCTATGGAGAAAGACAACCTTGTGTGGGCTTGGGGGAATTCCTCAGAAGTTGTTTCAACTAATTTAGTTTATTCAACCATTGTTACTTCCTTTTTTCAGGTGGATGCCCTCCAGTGGTTCTCTTCAATATGGAAATGGAGTCTTCCCACAAACTAAAAACCTTTCCGTGACTTGTTTTGAAGAACAAAGTTTTAACATGGGACAATTTGCAGAAGAGGGGTTTTCAAGGCCCCAACATTAGTGTCCTTTGTAGAGGTGAGGAGGAAATTATATACGATCTTTTTCTTAGGTGTGAAGTGGCAAAATATCAGTGGTACTTTGTGCTAGATGCTCTTGAAATCATGTTAATTGAACATTTTATTTCCCTTTTAGATTGTCTTCATTTTAGATATTTCAACAAGAGAAGATTTCATTCAATTCCGATCTAAAATTTGTGGAGTAAGAAATAAGTTGATCTTTGAAAACACTAAACCCAACATGTTGTTGGCCTTATCCAAAGTTATTACCCTTTGGAGGTAGTATCCTCCCAAGATCAAAGATAATCACATAAGGAATGCTATCAACCCTACTTAATCTTTAGTTCCCTGTAGCTTTTTTTGATGGTGCAACACAACAGGACAAGTGTGCAGGTGGATTTATCATCCTTCTTGGTAGAAAGCATGTCATAAAATCCAAAATGGGTTTTGGTCTGGGTACGAATACAAAAGCATAACTCTTGGCTTCTTGGGCTTTAATGTTGATAACAAAGTCTTTATTTATCTCCAATATAATAATTGATTGGCTTTCCAGGAAGTCCAATTTATAGTGCATGAATCTTTATCTTTGGAAGGACAAGGTGGAGGAGTTCTGCAATGAGTTTCAATCTATATATTTTTTTCACGTCTATAGAGAATTCAATATTCAGGCCGACTTTGTCTAAAAAGGGTTTTCAAATGCAGCTTGGGACTATTCATCTAGAAGAATGGTTTGTCAGAGCAAGTCTTCACGCTGGTGTCTATTAGTTGTTTTGATTCTCCGTATTGTTATGATTTTGGTGTCACTTGGGCCCTATTTTTGTCCATTTTTATGAAGGTGGATTTGTAGAAAGGTAGTGGTCTTTAGACATTGTCCTATAGCTATCTTTTTCATTGGTCTTAGTTTTGTGATGTCAATCTTAATTTATATTTGGATCCTTTGTTTTTGAAATCTTCGATTCAAAATAGTATGGGACTTCCAAATTTAGACTATCAATTTATGTGGTATAACAATTTTATGAATTGTTGCTTTGCTACTATGTAAATATCTTTGATTCACTGATGAATAACCCCATATTGTGTTTTGAAAGAAAAAATGCTCACACTTTTACAAAATAAAGTGAAGAAAAATATTTTTTATAATTTCACCCAATATATAATTTCAGGACGACAAATAATACCAAAAATTGAATGAAACTTTCATAAAAATAAAAAATTTGTTGGATTTTTGCCAAGGACTGTAGTCTGATTTGTTTGGTGTGGCACCAACACTGTGGCTTTAGGATTAATTTTATTTAATTTTTAAGTTGTGCAACATCACTTTAAGGAGTGGAGTATGTCATGTCCTTTTACGAAGTGTGGCAACAAGGCTAATACTTTATTGTAGGCTAAGGAAGTTCGAATGATGATTAGTTATTTTCATAATTTTTAATTTTTAATGTGTAATTGTGTTTGGGTTAAAGAAATAAATACTTTGCGAGATAATTTTATTTTTTAATTAATATTAATTATTTTAAATTTATAATAATATATATTAAATTAAACAATTATTTTTTAAATATTTTAATTACAATAATATTATTTTTAAAATATATGGTTTTTGAACTTTTTAATTGTGATGACAATGGAATAAAGTATTATTTAAGGGTGTTTAGGAATCACCCATATCTAATAAGTATGAACAATTTAATTACAAAATTTCCTCTAATTCATTAAAAATATCTTTTCCATCTTATAATGTAATTTATTTTATTATTTTTTTATATTTTTTAATAATAAATATTAAAAAATAATTAAACACTCTTGTCCATCAAAACATACATTCACACATTTATATTAAATTAAATTAAATCTAATGTCTCTAATAATTTTTTAAAATTTAACTAATCATTTCTAATACTTTTAAACATTTTTTTTACTTTTATTTTACACATAATCTATAAATTTTTAATAGTATTTGAGAAACCAAATTCTAACCCACCAATGAGATTTCCTGTACAATTTTTAATAATATTTGAGAAACCAAATTCTAACCCACCAATGAGACTCCGTGTACAATTAAATGGACACCGACAACAATAAGAGAAATCACTATGAAACTAGATTAATTTATTTATTTCAAAAAATAAAAATGAATATTTGAGAAACCAAATTCTAACCCACCAATGAAATTCCCTGTACAATTTTTAATAATATTTTTTGAGAAACCAAATTCTAACCCACCAATGAGACTCCGTGTACAATTAAATGGACACCGACAACAATAAGAGAAATCACTATGAAACTAGATTAATTTATTTATTTCAAAAAATAAATTGAATTGAAAATTATTCTTTATTTTTAATTTTTTAATATATATTTTCAAATTTAATCAAATATTAATAAAATATTAAATTTATATAAATAAAATACTTTAAAATTTCAAAACATAAAACACTTACAATTTTACCTTAGCCAAATTCCAATTCTAAATTTTCAATCATAATTCCATCTCAAGAAACAAAGCTAATATACAATGCTAAAATGCCCACTCCATAGTGCATCCAATCTTTTTTCCCTTATTATCTAGAAGAAAGCTTAACAACCTCTCAAAACATTTTCAAAAAATGGTTAATAAATTATTATTAATTTATGCTTGCCGCCATTATGGTATCATGTATTTAGTTTTGTGTTTGATGGTTAATTAATTTGTTTTTTGCCAAAAAATTATGTCAATATTTATAGTTTAACATTTTGTGACCTATAGTTTTGGTAGAAATCACATAACATAATTTTTTCGCTGTCAACCAACCAGTGTGGTTCATCATCATGACCATATGAAGAGGCAGACCATGGCAACTACTTAAATAGAGAGCAATGTAAATACTAAAATTTCAAATAACCACTATTTTTTATTATTATTAAAATTTAATTATTTGCAAAGTCTTATTATAGGTTGTTTAGAAACTTTCATTTTATTAGTTACTAATTTTTAATTTCTTTATTGTCCGAACCCTCTTTTCCTCTTCCTAGTCGTTCTCTTCCTTTTCTTCCCCTCCCTTCAAGAAGCTTTTTAATTAATTTTTAATATGTTAATATTTTTTGAATTCTCTAGTATTTATTCACTCTTAAACTTAATTTATTTTATAATTAATTGATAGAATTAAATTAGAATTAATCTATTTTATAATTAATTAATATACAATTTAAATTGATTATTAATTAATTTTTAATATTGTAATATTTTTAACTCTTGAAATTTATATAAACTCTTTGTCTATTAATATAAATTTTTTTTTTTCTACGCAAAGGCTAATCTATTTATATTAAAGAAGAAAAAGTATATACAAGAGGGCGAAACCTCTGAGAGCGCCATTGAAGCTTGCAGCTCTCTGTCAAACTTGCAGCAAAACTAACAGAACCACTGAGACTAGTGCCTCTTACAATAGAAGAGTAAGAAGTGGAAAGTTCATGTTCAAAAATTTTCCATACAAAACACAGAATTTCCTGAGTGATAAGGATTGAAGAGATCATTTCTGAGTAAGTTTCTGCAGCGAGGTTTTCGTTTCCCAAAATCTGGGCTGCAGGCCTTGAGACCGAGACCTTTCAAACAGGCACCATTCACTGAGCAGGAGCCATAGCTCGCACCAGGATCAAAATTACGTCCAGACCGGACCCGACGGACCATCAGTGACCAAACTGAGCACATCGATCATAACTAGCAACCCAAACCAACAGACAAAACCGCACCCAGCTGTGCTCATCCCCTCGACCATGACGATGACCATAACCGACCTTGTCCATTAACGCGACCACAAAAATCAAAGATGATATCCAACAAGTTACGAGCATACCTTCAAAAATTGCAGGGGAAGATCGTTTACTTATCCTTCTCTGGCTTGTAGACTTTGAACTCGTCCAGAGGCTCCCAAGAGATTTCCATACCCTCCGGGACATCCTCCAACTTCATGCCTGGAGGAAATTTTGGATAAAGAGTGTTGGCATAGTGAAAATCCGGCAGCGTGGGCTCTGCTTGCTGTTGAGGAGCTGAGGTGGTGGCTTCAGCCCTACCCTGGGTAATTGTCGGCTTATCTGGAACAATTATGGGCTCATTCAAGTCCAGCATGCTGCCCATCTCCGCCCTGGCCTCAATTTGTTCCTTTGTGGGTGCCGGAGAGCTTTCTTCGACCAGTTTGCTTGGTGAAGATCGGGAATAGGAGCTGTCCTCCTTTCCCCAATTGGGCGAAGAAAAATTAGAATTCCCAGGAGAATGCTCTGCTTCAGTGCCCTCCGTCGAAGACTCCTCCGCCAGAGAGCCCTCCGTCTCATCTTCTTCTTTGAATATGATTGTAATTAGCGTCGAGATAACTGGCCGAGCAGTTCTACGGCGGTAATGAAACCTTGCCATCTGCACCGAATGGTTAATGGATTGCCCAGAGTCCCCTGTTTCGATCGATGAAGGGGAGGCACAATTGAGGGAAGAAATTCTCCTTGGGCTTCGATTTCCTCGTCTGCCAGCCCCACTCCTTTGGCCCAGATGGCGGCCTCGACGTGGTGTGGCTCTGTATCTCAGGGCCATACTGCTAATACAATGGACAAAAGGTGAAAGCAACTCGAAATGCCACGGAAAGACACACCAGGTTAGCTGCTTGCTATCACTGTTGCGAGAATGCGCCCCCAAACATTTCCACTTGCCTACAATTGCAATCAAATGTAGATAGGCCAAGAAAGGATTCAAATGCCAGAAAACGGGCCTGTGTTCAAACCATTCATTCACCCCAGGCAACAGAACATGAAACCGGTAGAATGAAAGCCATCCCTCCTCCGCCATCCTGTTAAACCTTATGCCTTTGTCCTGAACCCAACGCAGCATTGAAGCGCATTGAATGCCCTTCTCCTTCGGCGGCCAGCGATAAATAATTTTCATGGTGATCGCTCCTGCCAGGATCGGGAGATCTGCCTTCCGTCCTTCCGCGTGGCGTTTCATCGATTCCCATATTAACACGACAGGCACCCGCATCCGGGTGTCTATTAATATAAAATTAAATTGTATTTTAAAAATTTATTTATTTTTCTTAACATAAAGGACTCTTGATGATTAATTTAAATGTAATTTAATTTTATAATTAATTTATAAATGAATTTATAATCCTATTTAAAACTAATATACTATTAATTTCTTATATTTTTCTAACGCCTATAATTCTAAAAACTCTTTGACTATGGATATAAAATTAATTTTATTTTAACTCCTTTTTTAACTTAAAATATAATTAACTATTACTCTATTTTTAATAACTAACTAATATTTATATAAGAACTTTATCTGACAATTTTAAATTAATGTATTTTTGTTTTACTTATTCTAACTAATTTATTTATATTATATTTATGGTTCACTCTTATTTTAATAAGTTTGAAAATAAATTTAATTGATGATTAATATATTAATTCTTAATATATATATTATAATTGTCCTCTTACATTTATAACTCTATTAATTTCATTTCAGATAAATAAAGTTTACCCCTTATTTAACCAATTTTTTGGTCAAATCTAGCTGTTCATTTTAGGCAATTTGAAAATAAATTTAATTTTGATAAATAATTTAATTCTACATATATTAATTTATAATGTTCCTCTTACATTTATAAACTATAATAACTTTATTTCAATAAATAAAGTTTTTACCCCTTATTTAATTGTTTTTTGGTCAAATCTAGCTGTTGTCATTTTAGCCGTTACCTTGTCTAGTAAAATTGGGTCATTGGATATTCTGCCCTGTCTATTTAATATGCAAAGCTAGATCTGCTCATTCAACTTGTGATGAAACTGAGAATTTGGGGGTTGCCCAAAATCCCAATTTCTCCATAAAAAAAAATATTGTAAAGAGAGCGCACGCACAGCACTATTAACACACATCCATTCCTCTATCCTTTATTATCAATCCTTAAAAACAGTGATTACACGACTGCATATAATTGAACACATATATAATAATTAAACGATATTTACATCGCCCTCGATCTTTTGACTGATCGATGGTCGATCAACAAGAAAGCAACACAGGAATTCGTTCATTAGTTAAACTATAAACTCACAATTCAATAGACAGGAATAAGACATAATATATAATTCGATTATTTACAAAAATCACTGGATCTAAGGCATTGCAGCCTTAGCCAACACATCCACACCGATTACATTTTTTCCCACTCACAAATTTCTTCACAAAAGATATATCTCACATCCTATCACATTACATATATATAAGAATTTTAGGAATGATCAATCCTATCTTCTCTTGATTTTCTCCACAAAAGCTTCATGCATGCACTCTTTAAATCTGCTTTATCCTTTTTAATTCTATTTTTCTCCTTTAAATCACGCTTTTCTTTTGTTCTGATCCTCTGGTCCACGTTTGCTTGCTTTGTTGCTGATTGCTCCCGCATCAGACTCCCGAGGCACAAAATTTATGACCTCCTGGTCATATGCTTGCTTCTCCTGGTCTTTAGCAATTTTATCTACGGCATTCCTTCACTAGACCTCTGCTCCTGGTCTTTAGCAATTTTATCTACTGCATTCCTTCACTAGACCTCTGTGAGCTGCAACCAACCCTCTGCAGTAACAGCCTCCTCTGTTACACGATACCTTACCAAGCCCTCCCACACTCGGTCTTTTGGCATCCTTCTCTAGGTTGCTGCAAATCTTCTCACCTTCAGCTGCGGCCATCTGCCTGCCGGCATCTGCACAATAGCAAGACCATAAACTCTCCATCTTTAACACAATTGTACCTCTTTCCGCAGAATCTTTTACTGCTCTGATACCACCTGATGAAACTGAGAATTTGGGGGTTGCCCAAAATCCCAATTTCTCCATATAAAAAAATATTGTAAAGAGAGCGCAACCACAACACTATTAACACGCATCCATTCCTCTATCCTTTATTATCAATCCTTAAAAACAGTCATTACACGACTGCATATAATTGAACACATATATAATCTATTAACGATATTTACATCGCCCTCGATCTTTTGACTGATCGATGGTCGATCAACAAGAAGGCAACACAAGAATTCGTTCATTAGTTAAACTATAAACTCACAATTCAATAATTCGATTATTTACAAAAATCACTGGATCTAAAGCATCGCAGCCTTAGCCAACATATCCACACCAACATATCCACACCGATTACATTTTTTCCCACTCACAAATTTCTTCACAAAAGATATATCTCACATCCTATCACATTACATATATATAAGAATTTTAGGAATGATCAATCCTATCTTCTCTTGATTTTCTCCACAAAAGCTTCATGCATGCACGTTTATCCTTTTTAATTCTATTTTTCTCCTTTAAATCACGCTTTTCTTTTGTTCTGATCCTTTGGTCCACGTTTGCTTGCTTTGTTGTTGATTGCTCCCGCATCAACTTGTCCTGACGATGAACCACACTGGTTCATTCGAAACGTGTCGACAAAAGTATCTCTATGTGATTTTTGCTGAAGAAA
>APFE031157701.1:0-18447 GCA_000404065.3 Pinus taeda | reverse complement strand
TCCAAGAATTGTTCATTTATGTAATGTAAAGGAGGTTGCCCCCTCGAAGAGGCTGAATTCTAAGTCGTTGATCTATATCTTTTCTTGAGCTGGTTTCATAACAGACAAGAGCAGAAATAGGGAGTTTGTTAGAAAACTTTAAAACAGATCTTTTGAGTACCTTAGGAACACAAGTTGATGTATTAAAAGCAAAGAAGAAAAACAAACAATGCCAATCTTTTGTCCTAAGTGTAGGAAGAAGCATCTTTTACAAAAATGTCCTTTCGATAAGATACATGTTTGTGGACTATGTACAGGAAATCATGTTACAGACAATTGTCCAACATTAAAAGAATTGCAAGCAAGTCAAATAGAAGAAACTCAATGATTTTATTATATGGCACCAAGAAGAGCTTGGCAACCACATTTTGCAGGTACATCTCAACAATTTCCTCAACAAATTCCCCAAAATTTTCAATATTAGAATTCACGGAATACTCCTATGCCATGGTAGGTTTGGCCTCCTCAGCAAAACTAAAGCCAACCTTCACAAAGTTGGCGAGGATATGCTTATGGAGCCCAACATCCTCAGCAATTTTACCCTCAACAATATCAATCTTATCCATCGTATCAACAACCATATCCTCAACAATCATTTCCATATCAACAATTCCAACAATCCATCCAATCAAATCCATTTACACAACAATCAATGCCTGCACTAACTCAGCCTCAGCAGCTTCAGCTGCCTTCAAAACAAAATGCCACCTAGACCAACTCAAATACCAGCCTAGCGAGAAGCAAATCCAAGTAATATAGTGGAAAGACCAGCGTATAATATGGAAGAAACAACATTAATTCCTACATATTCTATTCTTCCTATACAAGGTGTCCACTTAAGGTCTAGGAAAGTATTACACAAAGATTCTCCACTAGTTATAAAGGAGAATAATGAACAAGGAGAACAATCTAAAAAATCTCATCCAGGAAATCAAATTCAGAAAGGAAAAGCTATTATGACTCAAACACCACCTTATCCAGAGAGGTTAGTAGAGTAGAAAATCAAAATTCCAATTTCTCTTCGTGAATTTGATATTGTAGAAGAATTATAGAATGCTTATGTCAAAATTCCTTTGTTGTAAGCTATTAAGGAAATTCCAATTTATAGAAAAAAAATAAAGGAATTATGCATTAAGCAATCTGGAAGAAGGAAAAGAGATCCACCCACAATTCAAGTCATTAGCAAATTAGCTAGTCTCATGTCTACAAAATCAACAATTGAAAGCTATATTGATCCAGGGATACCTATGGTTACCATTTCAATTAATAAATTTTCAGTTCCTAAAACTTTAATTGATCTAGGAGCTGCTATAAATGTCATGACAACAGAAACTATGAAGTATTTAAAATTTCTAGACATTCGACCTACTACTACAATTTTAGAACTAGTAGATAAATCTAAAATTGTACCGAAAGGAATACTTGAGGATATCATTGTTTCTTTAGATTCATGGGAATATCTTGTAGACTTTTTGATCTTGCAACCAAAAACAAATTTAGGAGGCCATCCTTTAATTCTTGGTAGACCATGGTCAACCACAGCAGATGCCTTCATTGGATGCAGATCAGGAAGTGTGATCATAGCACATGGAGATGAAAGGAAACATATTTCACTCTATCCTCTTGCTCAATCTCCTTGTTTACTATCATGGCTTGATGATGAACAAGAAAACACTCAGCTTATCTTAAGCATTATTCAAGCCTTTAATTTTAGAAAAGAGGAAAAATATGAGGATTTAATAGATCTTTTTATCTCAGAACCTGATATTTCTGAACAACTAAGAATAACACAATATGAAGCTACAAATCATCTTTTAAATCAATGTTTTCAGGAAAATTTTACTATTCAATCATTGCAGAATTCATTTGATAGCATTTTTCCTGTAAACTCAATTACTAATTCTCAAAGAAAAAATGTTGAAATCAATCCGGGAAATAATCTAAATATTAGTAATAATCTACAAGCATCACAAGAACAACAGGTAATTGCATCATTACAGAAATATTCAAAATCTTTCGCTTGGGACTCACATACATGCAAGGAATTCATCCAAAGACATGTATTCACCATATCTATACTGATGATCATATCAAACTAGTGAGACAATCACAAAGAAGAATGAATCCTATGATGAAAGAAATAGTGAAAGAGGAACTGCAAAAACTGTTACAAGTAGGATTCCTGTATCCTATTTCAAATAGTCAACGGGTTTCACCCTTAGTTGTGGTTTCAAAGAAAAATAGAAAATGGAGAATATGTGTAAACTATAGGGAACTTAACAAGGCAACATTAAAAGATCACTTCCTATTACCATTCATTGACCAAGTACTGGATTCATTAGCTGGAAAGAAATTATTTTCTTTTCTTGATGGGTTTAGTGGATACAATCAGATTAAGATAGCATTAGAGGACCACGATAAAACCACATTTACTTGTCCATGGGGAACATATGAATATAATGTTTTTCCCTTTGGGCTATGTAATGCACCTGCTACTTTTCAAAGAGCGGTCATTGAAATCTTTGTTGATCTAATCCATGAATGTGTAGAGGTTTATATGGATAATTTTATTGTATATGGAGATACATTTGATGATTGTTTGAATAATCTTGAATTTTTTTAAAGAAATGCATACAAACAAACCTATCCCTCAAAAAATGAGAAATGTTTTATGATGTTAACTGGAGGGATAGTGTTGTGACACCAAATTTCTTCCTCTAAAATCAAGGTAGACTCAACAAAAATACAAGTTATTGTAAACTTAATACCACCAAAAACATAGAAAGAAGTAAGAAGTTTCTTGGGATATGTAGGCTACTATAGAAGATTCATTGTAAACTTTGGTAAGATAGCTTTACCCTTGTTTAAACTGCTTGCAAAAGACATTATGTTTCAATGGACTACAAATTGTCAAAATGCATTTGAAAAATTGAAAGAAAAATTGTTTATAGCACCCATTCTTAGAGGACCAAATTGGTCACTACAATTCCATATATCTATTGATGCATCTGACACAACAATAGGAACATCTCTAGGACAAAAAGAAAATCGGTTTAACTATGCCATCTATTTCATAAGCAAAAATTTAACTCCGACAGAATTAAACTGCACAGTAGCTGAAAAAGAAATGCTAGTTGTTGTCCATGTAGTCAATAAATTTAGGCATTATATAACAGGTTGTCAAGTAGTTTTCCATACGGATCATTCAGCCATTAAATATCTAATGAACAAAACAATTACTAATGGCAGAATTACTAGATGGCTGTTATTAATGCAAGAATTTAATATCATTGTTTTAGATCAACCAGGGAGAGAAAACCAAATAGCAGTCTTTCTATCAAGACTTCATTCTTCTGATGATCTTATACCTGTGTCAAACAACTTCCCTGATGAGCATCTGTTTTCTATAACAAGTAAAACCCCATGATTTGCAGATATAGCTAATTATATATCATCTGGAATATTACCATCACATTTCACTAGCAAGTAGAAAAAGAAAATAATTAGAGTCAGTGCAAGATACACTTGGATTAATGGAGATCTCTTCTATACAAAACCTGATCTTATAATTAGGAAATGTATAAGAGAAGATGAAATCATTAATATTTTAAAAGGACGTCATGATGAACTATGTCATGGTCATTTTGCAAGGAAGAGGACAACATACAAGGTCTTAAATCAAGGCTTCTATTTTCCATCACTATTCAAGGATTAAAAGACTTATGCTAAAAGATGTGATAGCTGCCAAAGAATAGGTAGACCTGTAGTTTCAGATGAAATTCCATTGAAGCCACAAGTACTGATAAAGCCATTTGAACAATGAGCTCTTGACTTTGTGGGTCCTATCAGACCACCATCAAATGGTAAGAAGTACATCATAGTATGTATTAATTATGTAACAAAATGGGCAGAGGCTAAAGCATTGAGAAAAGCAACAGAAACTGCAGTAGTTACTTTTCTTTATCAAGAAATATTTGTAAGATATGGAATTCCAAGGCAGATTGTCACAGATCAAGGTACACAGTTCACCTCCAAGTTTGTTCGAGATCTGAAAGAGAAATACAATATTAAGCATAGAAAATCAACTCTATACCACCCACAGGAAAATTGACAAGTTGAATCAACAAATAAAGTACTTGAGAATATTATGACAAAAACAATGAACATGAATAGAAAAGATTGGTCATAGAAGCTCAATTAAGCACTATGGGCTTATAGGATAACATGGAAAAATACTACTGGATTTAGCCCTTATTAGCTTGTTTACGGAAAATAAGTCTTGTTGCCAATTGAATTTGAAATTCCTACATATAAACTTGCAGCAGAATTGGGAATAGACCTGATAGAAGCACAACAACAGAGGATCATGCAACTCAATGAACTATATGAGATCAGAAAACAAGCTATGGAACATACATCTCTAGTTCAGCAACAGAGGAAAAAATGGCATGATAAATTCATTAAAAACAAAATATTTCATAAAGGAGTCTGGGCACTACTTTTTGACTCTAAGTTCAAAGATTTCAAAGAAAAATTTACTACTCATTGGCTTGGGCCATATGGAATAGAAGAAATTTTTAACAATGGAGCAATAAGGATAAAGACAATAGATGAAGCAACAAATTCTTTTTTGGTTAATGGCCATAGATTAAAAGTTTATCATAAGCCTATAAACATAGAAGACTTTTTGAAAACAGTTTCAGAAAACAATGATATGGAAGTATTGGAAAAACATAGCAATATGCCTTCCCTACCTCCAACAAAAAAAAAAATGAGTTTGCTTGTGAAAACCTAGGAAAACCAACATGTTTGGCCAATATGAATTCCTTTTCATGTTTTTATTTTCATTTTCATTTTTACAGGATCATTCTCCAAAAACTTAAAAGACTTGGGGACAAGTCTAAAGATAAGCAAGGGAGAAGATCACAATAAATCAACAAACTATGCAATGGTTTGATATCAAGCAGTTGTTTATTAGAAGGGACTTGAAACATTCTTATCAACAAGAATTAGAAGTGACTTGAATCAAATTAATGTCAAAAGGAATTGAAACAACATTGTAGAAGGGACCTGAAACATTATTCAAAATATCATTGCAGAAGGGACTTGAACAACATAAAAATTCATTAGAAGGGAACGAAATCAATATTAGATGAAAAAACATCAAAAGGATTAAAAAAGCAAATACAAGTGTCTACATTCCATCAAAATTTATCTTTGAAGAACTATCATCATTCAAAAGAGTCAAGTATCGATGAGCTAGCAAAGGTCATCATCAACGAACATTGAATTATGCGAAAGAAGAAGTATTGTAAGTAAAAATGAGTGTATTCTTAAAACCTTTGATTTTTCAAAAAATTTCTAGAATTGTTAAAACTAATTTAACTTGGATATGCATCCTACTACATTTATCATCTAACATCCTACATTTATCCTACCTATATTCCACTAACTTCATCCTACCCTCATCATAATCCTATTTATATCCATTACCCTACCATACATTCCACATTAAAAAAAAAAATCATAGTCCTACATTAACCCCATATAAATTTCCTACATTAATCCCATATACCCCTACATTATCCTATAAGCATTTTTGATCAAAGATTGAGGACTCAATATTTTTTCCATAAGGAATTTTTGTTTGCCTACAAAACCACAAAGAGTTAGTGTCATTATAAGAAAATTTGACTTTGAAATGACCTATCCTATGGTCATTTCAAAAACAAATTAAGAAATGGGCATATAAAAATGACAAAGACTAATGTATAAGAATCGAAATACAAAACTATATGAAATGCAATATACAAACGCGGAAAGGATGAAAAGACATATGTATCATTGCACATACAAACAAAAGTGAGCATGCAACAAAATTAATGAAGTCATGAACAAAGGATGAACTTCACAAAACATGGGTAGTGTAAATATGAAAACATTATGGTGACAAGACAGGCATGTAAATACATGAATAGAAGAGTTTATGTTAAGGCAAAGGAATGTAGTCAAAATAGAGACACATGGGAAGACACAGGTATGCAAGTTGAAGTATGAGTGGAGTGGTAAAACGGTCAAAATGCATTCAAACAAACTTTGTGTGATGTTATTGCCATCTTTAACCATTCTAACACAAACCAAGCTCTGTGTTAATCCTTTCTTCCACCATCACAACTAGAATTAAGCTCAGAAAGAGGAGGAGAATGATGTGCACTCACATGCACGCATATAGCACCCTCGCAGAAGGAGGAAATAAGTAAGAAAAACGTAAACATTGAAGAGAGGGTTGCGTACAGAGAAGCCTGAACAGAGAAGAAGATGCATAAGAAATAGGTGAGGAGATCAAAGAAGTTTGTGGAGAAATAAGGGAGGAATGCATTGGTTTTAACGAGAGAATTAAAGGCCCAGATCTCCTATTTTCCAAGTTGACCGAGCTTACCAACAAACTCTAGAAATTCTGCAAAGAAAAAAAGGTAATAAATCACTTCCAGATTTCTATCAATAGTTGAACGGTTTTCAAGGGTAGATAAGCTCGAGATAGTGTTTGAGATGTGTCATTTTATAGGGAGTTAAAATTCAGTTATGAAATCGAAATCTTTCCACCATTAAAACCGACTTTGTCACCTATGTAATGCGTGAATCCTCGAAGATGTTGAAGACAAGTTCTAATTAAAATGACATTGTTTAAACACAAGAACACAAGTTATTAACTCGGAGACATCTACAAGTTTGCTTCCAGATCAGGTAATCGAGCTCGAATCATGAATTCCCTCATGCATGATTGTATATGAAAAACAAAGTCTTATTTTTATACATAATGATATTTTCATATACACAATGATATTTTCATATATATATTGAGCAAATTTGTCCCATTTTCATATCACAATGAGAATTTTTAAAAAGAGAGAAGGGATTTTCATAGAAAAACTTGGGAAATAGAGATTGAAGCATGAGTTTAGAAGCAGTGAGACATTGTTTCGATATTTTTTTGATAACTTTTACACAATGAGCAATTTTTTTAGGAGCAGTGGACTACTTTTTGCAGTACAACGGAGGAAATTAAAAAGGATTCAAGCAAGAGAATCAATTTTTTTTTTCAAGGAACTTCAAAGATCAGGTAAGCTTATTTTCCATGATGATTATCGATAAATCAAAATTGCATGAATAAGAAGGCAGAGGTATATATATACATGTATTTTTGTTTATGATGAGGATGTTAACTGTCCAGGGATACATTAATTGGTATACAGAACACATGGCAACCAGAAGTGAGCCAAATGAATTCAAGATAGAGAATTGTAGGAAAGAAAGCATAGAAAAATTGTGTCAAACATGATGATAGGGTTTTTTTCAAAAGTTTAATGGGCATAATAAGAGGATTACACAAGAATTCATAAATCATTATAAACAGGGACAAACAAAAGTGGGTGACCTCTCCATACCGCTAAACCCATAATTTTGTTTCCCAAGCTCTAGATCTTCCCTTAATAGGAGAAGAATACCATAAAGGATTACATTTCAAAGAGAAAGGTTGGACATTCTTCTTATAAAAGTAGAGAAAAGGATCCTTTGATAGATCAAAAGGAATTCAAAGGGACTGGTTCAGGGAGTCTTGGTCTGTATTAGTTCTAATCCTTCAAAGATACTTCACTTGTGACAGTAGGCACAACCTAGTTTATCTTTACCACATTAGGTTACTTCAACACATAAAGGGAGAATCCAAGATTAATATACGCTATTTCTTCTCAAGAAGCTTGATCAAAATGATAGAGGGTGTTAAAAATAAAATTGAAGTGAAAAAGGCACATATTTATCATCAAGGGCTCATTAAAATAATTGTAGAACATCAGGTGAGAAGCAAGGGATTGATTTGGAAAGAATTTTTGGTTCAACATCATATTGAGGAGCAAACAACAGAAGAAAAAATTGAACAAATGCATGTTACTAGAAGCATAATGAACTCTCCTATGTATCCTAGGACCCGATCTAAGAAGAAACGGGATAGTGGCATGGTTGAGAAAGAAAGATCCTTCCTATATGTTCCTAGAAGGCCTAGGAAGAAAATGCAAGAAGAGCCAAGTGAGAAAGAAAAATACCAAGAGGTAGAAATTGTTGAACATTCAACAATATCAAAAGAAGCTAATGAGATATTGCAAAGAATGGAAAGGGAAATTCAAGAAGAGCATTTGGAAAAGGATTCCTACTTTGAGCATGCATGGATAAGAGATACTTCATCGCATTCATTTTCCAAGGAGATTGTAAGAGAAGAAAAAGAGCTACAGCAAGAAGAACACCTCAAGAAGATAGAAAGGTTGACAAGGGAGTTGGAAGTCAACAAGATTTTGGAAAGGCATTTGAAGAAAGAGAATAAGATGTATAAACAAAACAATAAAAATCTCATCAAAGAAAATGAAAAACTGAACAAGAAAATTGATAAGCTTGAAACAAAGAACATCCTGATTCCTAAACAAGCTTACAGGTGGCTCAATGAAAAGAACACATGGAAATACAAATATGAGACACAAAAGGTGATGGCTACCATCTACAAGGAAGGGAAATATGAAGGTATTGATTGTCTTCTAAAAGCAGCACAACAAGAGGCTTCAGGATCAGGGACAGTAGGTACATCAACACACAGAAGATCAAAGATATGAAAGCAACCATGAGGACATGCTTGGAGATCAACAAGGGGAGTTGTTGGCCCTCGATTTTGATCATTTTTTCTTATTAAAAATACACTTAAATTCCATCATATTCCACCTTAAATCATCCATAAATGCCTTATTTTTAACCTTATTATGCATACTCAGGTAAATAAATTATGTTTTTCAATTTTTAGATATTTTTGCAAAAATTTGGTTTTAAGAATATTTTTGGATAGAACCGGAAATTGTCGTAATAGCTCCATTAAAGTGATATATGCAAGACACCTAGGCTCGAGTTGAATACATATTTGGAAAGCTTAGGAACCAAGGATGGATGAACAACTATTGGTTCAGTCAAAATGAGCAAATACAGGCTCGGTCAATGCTAGTCAAACTTGACCTGTCACCCAGAAATCCCTATTAAAAAGGGGCAGTTTTAGGATTTTTTGGAATTTTTCTAGATTTCTTGTAACTAATGGATGGCTTTGACCTGATGAAGTGGGATGGTTGTTTCAGACTTTTTAGCTTATATGGTTATCGTTTTTCCTATTTAAAGAGAGACATTCATAGTTAGACTATGTAGAAAAACTTATTATTTTGAGATAATGGAAGGCAGAGCTTTTGTTTCATGATTTCTTTATGTTTCTTGGAGTGAATGAGTTGTTGTAGTTGAGTATTTTAGTATTGTACCAGCAAGGTTGGAGGGTCCCCATCCAAGCTAATTACACTTTGTTGTGTCATGTTTATATTTGTGCATATGCTAGTTTGATTCTCTGCGTTTATTATATTCATTTGATGTAAATATTTGTAAATATCTTTAATGTGAATTTATTTTATGAAATGTGTTAAGTGAAGATTGCTTCCTTTAGTGATTAGCTTGAATGTGGAAGGACAACCAGGCCTCTTTAAAAGAGCCTCTTCTTTGTGAGCTAGGACTAAGACTGAACAAGGTTCACTTCTTTCAAGCTTTCTTAGATTAATTTCTTATGATTTCATTACATTCTTTCATGCTTACTTAAATATTGGCAATGTCATTATACAATTGTTTTGAAATAGCCTTTTCCTTGTTTTTCTAAAATAGCCTAATTTCATTGACCAATAATGCATGCTTTTATGGAATAGACTTAGACATTTTTGCTTAAGTGTGAGGAGTGATTTATATTTATAATATGTATTTCCATTCTTAGTTATGTAGAATGATTTAGATTTGTAATATGCACTTCTATTCTCATAACTAGTTTCTACATTAGTTCTTATCCAAAAATCCATAAATTGTGGTTTGCTTCTAAGATTACCAACCTGGATTGATAGGAAAATACATGTCTTAATTTACACAATAAATTGAGCTAACAACCATTTAATAGGATCCTTGATTAACCTCCTTGTTGAACTTGGAAATACTTATACACTCTATAGCCCATTATGGAAGGGCATGCCACTATGAAATTCCCATTTAGTTCCATGACTTATAAGCTCATTTGTTGAATTTCACTAATGATTTGTTGTACTGGAAGGTGATGAAACACATTAGATCTTATGTAGGATTGCATGTGGGTCTTTATCTTTGGGTTTGGCATCCCTATATAGCGTCCAAGCCCTCTAGAGGGTCATATTGGCATTTATAGGGTGTGCATTGAGAGCCATGGACCTCCACTATAGCAGAGAATAGATAACCATACCATGGGATCCTTCACCATTCATTTCTCACTCGTGTCCCACTTATTTGATGATGATGATGCACTGAACCACCTTGCCCAACCAGATACACTCTTGCACCACACACTTGGTAGTTGATCATCAGGGCCCAAATGGGGTTGTCTCACCATGGGAGACAAGGGGAGAGTTTGTATCATTTTTCCAAACCTTGTAGAATGGATACATGCTTGTTCGTTTCAGTTGGAGACCCATGAGGATGATTTTGTGCCCCCACAACCACTGAGGGGTATCACAGGTCGTTTTCGTAGAGATCAAGGGGCCACCCCATTCATCACTATTTTTGGAGCTCTTTTATTTATTTTGGCACATGTTGGACTTCATTTGGCCTTCCAATGGCCCTCTTAGCTACTTATCTATCATTTTGGACCTCTTAAGAGGCTAATTATTCTTATTGTGGAGCTATTTGGTGGGCTTGACACCAAAATGATGTTACTTTTCACATTATTTTTATTGTTGGGGAATTGTTAGGCATAATTAGGCCGTCTAAATCCCTAGGTGGATCATATAAATATAAGAGAGGTTCATTTGATCTCTCATCATCACTTGGATTTGGGATATATATTTCTAATGATTTTGGACCTACAATTTGTGGAATGATTTGGATGATTAAGTGCATTTTGACATGTGGAATATTTTTGCTATCTCTCTTGCATCTTCTATTTTTCAAATTTGATGGATGGATATACTCTCTTGTCTTGTAAGTTCTATTTTCATGCAAATTTCTTAATATTTATGTTTGATGTATGGAACGTTATGCTTTGATTTTGCTTGTACCCTAAAAATTAATGTGAATTTATGAAACGCTTGTAAGCTTGGTTCGTTACATATGTTATTCATATTGGCAAGAAGAACGAATTTTCGTATGGGTAGGTTTCACACCTTTTACCTTCAAACTCCATCAAATATTGCATATCAAAGTATAAAAGTAAAGTAGTTGTGAAACTGCATCCATAAAGAGCATAATTGCTTCTTTAGGCCTCCTTGAAGAGCGAAGTTCCTAAATCTTAATAATTTTGACTCCAATCTTCCCATTAGCCAGACACTGGTCCTAGATCCTTGGTGATCACATTAACTTAATGAAATGTCATTCTTTCACCTCTTTTATCCCTCTTTCCCTCGTCCCCTAAGGATAAAGATACTTTCTAGGGCTTGGTGCGAAATTTTAGGGAGGAGGAATTTTAGGATTCCATCTAGACAATTTTCTTCATTTATGTATTCTCTAGGCATCCTACAGTTTTGAAAGAATTCTAGCAGTGGAATTTCATATGAATTGATGCCCTAGTTATCATACTAGGAGGGAACCCTTGAAGTTGCTTTGACTTGGGGATTTCTTGAAGGTTTTCACTTTTTAGTTCATCATTCACAACCTTTTCTCTTAATTATAGGTAATCATTGGATGAGCCATTACCATGATATATCTCTCAACCCTTGGTCTCTTATATTATTTCTCTCAAGGGATTTTTCATGGAAATTCACCCCATCTTCTCCCAAAGCTCGTACTTTAATTGAATCTTTTCATTGAATGAGCCATCCTTGCCTCCCTTTGAACCCTAGTATAAACACATCAATCACAACGGAGGGAATTTCGAAATTTTTATCTTAGGCATTCATCATTTTTTAATATTCCTAAACCCGAGGTCATCCTTCCTTCATAGGTCTTTCTTGGGGAGCATTTCAACCTTTCTTTAATAATTTGAACCATTAATTGAGCCTCTCCTTTGAATGCACCTAGGAAATCACGTTATACCTTGCCATTGATCCCATCATTGAAGTGATTTCCTCCATAGTGGGACTCCTCCCATCGGTGAAATTCTGTAAAGAGCAGGGGACTTCGACTGAGTTTCATAGTGGGTCCTTGCCCCATTGTTGTCACTTTATCTAGCAGTAGTCCCTTTTGAACCCCTCCTAGGACCGCCAATAAATTGATCACTAACAAGGATATATCAATCAAACCCTTTTTTTACCTTATTATCACAATACAACCTTTTGTCTAGCCATTAACATGTGGGTCCGCACACTGTTTGGCCTCGTGGTTCTGTGGTATGGTTACAACTCAATGCAGTCATGTGGAAGTCAAATGGGATGTGGTTGAATGATCGATATTGCTCCAAATGTTCCAATGATTGTGATCATTAGGGCTACTGGAACAGGGTAACTACCCCTTCCCTGATTGGATTCTGCTCATTTGATTTTGCTCGTCAACTCTTTGCTTTTGTGACCAAATCTCTATATAAAGAGGAGATCATTGGTGCCCCACCCTCAATTTCATTCCTTTGGTCATTGTGAGGTATTCTCATCCCATGGTCGTGATATTTTTTTTTTCTGACTTGGGTCAGTGCCTGGGATTTTTTGGGCAATACTTCCTATTGAATAGTTAAAAAGTCGAGTCTACTGACTTTTCTTTTTTCTCTCTTTTTTTCCTTAAGAATAAATATTTTTTCCTTGAATGACTTGTTTAGCGGTCGATGGCAAGGCCTGTGGACTTTGTTCCACTAGTTTATTATGTGGCAATGCGTACTAGTTAAGAACTCAGGCTTGAGCGAATTCTCTTGAGGTCCTTCTAGGGTTTCCAAGTAGCACGTTCTTCAACCAAATTTATGGATTTCACCCACCCCTGATTCTAAACCCCGTGGTTGTTGGGTCATTTTTGTTTTTCCTTAAACATTTAAGGAGAAACAAAATCATATTTCTTGGAAAAATGTTTCAATAAAGCATCAATTTATGGAGAAATTAGTTTTGTGGACTAAAAAACAAAAACAACCGTACAAAACACCTTTTTTTGCCTTGTTCTATTTCCTTTACATTTTCTTCCAAAAATGAAGGATCCCATTCCATTTTTGGTAACATGGCTTGCATGAACAATTGCATGTGAAATTTGAAAATGAATCTCATTGGATTAAAGTCACGGGCTTGTGGAGTGGATAATGTTTTGTGCACTTATAAATTTTGATCATCTAGAGATGCGTAAGCATATTACATGCTTGGTAGCATGATGATGCAGGGATGCCATTGGAATTTTGTGATTGTATGTGACACTCTAGTTTGGCTCTTAAATATGTTAGAGAAGAAGATTGATTTTGGCATGAGGCCCTTTATCTCTTAAATTATTTTATCAAACATTTCTTTACTACTAAACTTCATTTCAATGGAAATCTTCTAACAACGTCGATCGAGTTAATTAAGCACCATTCATGCCTAAAGTAAATGCCATTCACTAACTCTTTCAAGCAATTTGTGGGAAATGTTAACTTTGTCAAGAATAAGTGGGAGTTTCAATTAGGAATTTTTTTCAACAGTTTGTGGGTGGTGTCAATATTCCCAAATTAAGTTGTTTCGTTGAGCTATTCTTTCAAAACTTTTCTGAGCATTGTTGGCATTCCCATAGTTACATAATTTCATCGAAGAATTTATTTCAAATTGTTTGTTGACATGCATACCCTTTTAGGAGGTGTGGTCAAGATACGATAGGATTGCTTGGCTTAGATTTTCCACTCAAGTTACTATTCACATCATGACGATAATGTCTCTTTTATCTAGATTGTGTTAAGGGTTTGGGTCTGGCTTAAGGGTTTGTTGTGTATTAGGGGTTCAATGATGGGACATTGGTCCACTTTGGATGACAACGAATGTGGGGGCTTGGGTCATTGCTCCACTTTAGATGAAAATGAATGCGGGGGCTTGGGTCGGTGTCGGTGTCTAGGTCGACCTCTACTCACAATGCGAGTTATAAATCATTGTTTTCAAATTTCAATATTGGGGTACGTGAATATGTTCAATTTCTCCATGTTAAATGTATATTTTCATATATATTTATATATTATAAAATATTTTATTTTGATATATATATAATTTGAATTGAAAATATATTTACATTTTCATAAAATTTGTGTTGAGGCACAACTATACAACTTTTACAAGTGTTTCTTGCTGGTCGAGACTGATCAACACTATAATAAGGAATTGATTCAAAACTACGTCTTGGAGTAGGCATAGGGGCTATTATGAATAAATATATATAAATAAATAATAAATGTAATAATAGTTAGTTAAACAATAATTATTTATTGAAGAGGCATGTCTTTGAGCACATGACCAGTCATGAAAGGGCACTTGCCTAGGGATAAGTGGGCCCCCTCATTTGTAACATCATCATCTCACTTGTATTCAAATATTATTATATACTATCTATCTATTCCTGATGGAAATTCTTATATACCAGATATTTTGAGTATTATGTTGTGTATACGAACTTTATTTGTTACATTGGTATCGAAGTTGTTTAATCCTCTAGTCACTCAACCACTGCATAGAGCCAATATGATCTAGCCTTTGGCCACCAACTCTTTGTCAAGTTCATTGCGGTGAAATTAAGGATTTTAGCCACAAACAATATTGGAGGTTCTCCATTTTCTCCACTAGGCCTTTGGTCATTTAAAATAAAAAATAAAAATAAAAAATAGAGAATTAAAAAATAAATAAATAAATAAAATTTATAAAAGGAAAAAAGCAAGTAAAAAAAATTATTATAAAAAGGTAAAAATTGAATGATATATATATCTCAAAAATTGTAAAAAAAAAAAATATTAAAGAAAATCATATTTTTTTTTTTATATAATGATGAAAAATAAATAAAAAACATAAAAAAGGAAAATAGAAAAATAAAAATAAAAATCAAGAAATAATTCCCTATGGCTTCATTCCCTCCACTAACTAATTGTTGTTGAGACATTAACACCTCCGCTCTCATCCATTCTCTCGTTGTTGAGTTGGTGGACGCTGCCACACCATCGAGAAGCACCACAGGTCATATGTTTGTCGTGGATGGGACACTACCACCGCTGCCATAGGTGCCTTTGACGAGACGTTGCAAGTCCTCATAGTCGGTAGATGCACATGCTGATGTTGTGCCTCTTCCATAGTTGTAGTTATTGTGGCCTTACCATTTACATACTAAAACACCTTACATACACAACTTTAAAAATAATAATCGTAATAATAATAATATAGCACAATTGATCAACCATTGTATTACCAAAGCCACCACCTCAACCCACGCTTGCCCGCCATCCCATTTTCCCTTACCATCATCTACTACCTACCTACCTAGTACCATCAATTTAACAATTTGCGTGTGATAGTGAGGCTGCCGTGAAAATCCATTGAGAAAGGAGATGACGTATTGGTCTACAGACCATTATCCAAGAGACTAAAGGTCTCACACTCCAAAGAAAAATAACGGGTAAAATCAAATAAAGAAAAAATATTAATTAATTCTCCATAAAAAATTTTATAAAAGAACTATTAAATAATATGATATATATTTTAAAATTGGTGATCATAAATACTTGTAAGTGATAAAAGGGCAATTTTAATTTAATTTAGTAAGGACGAAGAAATTGAGGATCCTTTTAAAAGACATGATTATCAAATATTCATATTAAGGTTTAAAGGAAAGGGTGGTAAAGTTTTGATATTATTTAAAATATATATATATATATAATATATATATTATATTATAATTATAAAAAAAGTTCCTATTTTTTTTAAAAATAAACAAAAAAATGGAGTCTAATTCAGAAATAAAGGAAGGAAGATTTCCAGAAATTTCATGAACTTACGCTCCTGTGCTAAAATAAAAATAATTAAACTTTGAATTAATCAGAAGGAGTTGCAGCTCACAGGTGTGTATCACCTGGAGACTGCACTCATACAAAGGAGGAGACACACGCTCACAATCACACTCACTGCATTATATGGATGAAGGTTACATATTAAATACTTGACTAAAAAATAGGTGGCTGAAAACAACCTCCTAAACTCTAGGAACAACTCCTAAACTAAGAAGGTACGTTACAACCACATAACCATTTCTCCATTATTTCTAACTCCCCCCCTTAATGGAGAAAGGGTTATTTTTCACATCTAACATCCCTCTAAATAACTCAAACTTGATTCGCCCTAGAGGCTTAGTAAAAATGTCGGCTACATTATCACAAGTATTACAATAATCCACACAAATTTCCTTACGCTGTATCTTTTCTCGTACAAAGTGAAACTGAATATCAATGTGTTTAGTATTCTTATGGAAAACTGGATTGTATGCAAGTTTTATTGTGCTTTGGTTGTCAATTTTGATGCTGGTTGCTTCTTTTTGTCCTTCGCCTGTATCACTGAGCAATCTCCTCAACCAAATGGCTTCGCATGTTGCTGCACACAACGCCTGGTACTCTGCTTCACATGATGATAATGCTACAATACTTTGTTTTTTGCTACTCCACGAAATAACCCCGAATCCAATACTATATGCATATCCTGTGATGGATCTATGATCATCCAGGTTGTCTGCCCAATCTGAATCTGAATAACCTGCTAAAGTAACATCAGAAATGTCAGTGTATAAAAGACCATAATTACAAGTACCACTAAGGTACCTCAACACACATTTTGCTGCATTCCAGTGACTGTCAAGTGGTCTGGACATAAACTACCTCAGCACACTAACAGAGTATGCCAGATCAGGCCTAGTTGTCATGAGATAGATCAGACTTCCAACTAGTTGTCTATACAAAGTAGCATCCACCTGTTTTGTGCCATCATCACTGCTTAACTTAAGATTCTGCTGCAATGGTGTTGCTGTTGTTTTACACTGTTCCATTCTGAATCTTTCCAACAGGGTTCTGGCATACTTTCCTTGGGTTAGAAAAGTTTGACCAGAATCTTTCCACACCTCCAAACCTAGGCAACAATGAAGATCTCCAAGGTCTTTCATTTCAAATACTTGTGACATTTGTTGCTTGATTTCTTTGATCAAATTATATGCATTCCCTGTTATTATCATGTCATCCACATACAAAGAAATCAAAATGATTTGCCTCTGTTTATTTATCTTGGTATACAGGTTTGGATCGTTGAGGCTCAATAAAAAATGAATCAATTTTGTCATACCATGACCTGGGTGCTTGTTTCAAACCATAAAGTGTCTTATGCAATTTACACACTAAATGCTCCTGTCCCTTTTTCACAAAACCAGGAGGCTGTAATAAATAAATTTCTTCCTTTAATTCTCCATTCAGAAATGCAGACTTAACATCTAACTGGTGTAGCTTCCATTTATGTTTTGTTGCTAAACAAATTAGCATTCTAATTGTATTTAGTTTAGCTACAGGGGCAAAGGTGTCATCGAAATCTATGCCTTCTTGCTGTGAATAACCCTTTGCTACCAGTCTGGCTTTGAATTTTTCTACACTCCCATCTGCCTTTATCTTAGGTTTATACAGCCACTTACAACCTATAGGGGTTTTTCCTTCTGGCAACTCAACTAAGTCCCAAGTATGGTTTCTATATATTGATTCCATTTCTTCATGCATTGCAGCCTTCCATTCATCTGATTTTAGCTTCTTCATAGTTTGAAGGTTCTACAATGTTTAAAATTTTGGACATTAAAGCATAGCCTTGCAATCTTGCAGGTAGTCTAGTCTTCCTACCTGGTCTTCTAGGTAAAGGACTTACCTCAACTCTTTCTGTTTCAGCACTTCCCGGGCCTGTATTATCACTTATTACACTATCTGCTGCTACTTCTTCCTGTTTCTGCTCCTGCTCCTGCTCTTCTTCTTCTTCACTGTTCAGTTCTATCAGCAATGGAATGTGGCTGTCATTGTTAGAGTCTTCCTTTCCATCTTCAGTCTGTTCATGAAAAATGACATCTCTGCTTGCAAACACTTTATGAGTCACAGGATTATATAACTTGTATGCCTTATACTCTGTGCCATATCCTACAAATATACATTTCAAGGCTTTGGGGTCTAGCTTTTTCCCATCTGCTTTTGGTATATGAGCAAAAGCTTTAGATCCAAATATTCTTAAATGACCGACTGCTGGTTTGAGTCCAAACAATGCTTCAAAGGGGGTTTTGAAGCCAAGACAATTGGTGGGACTCCTATTCTTCAAATAAACAACAGTATTAATGGCTTCTACCCAAAGACCATTAGAAATACCCTTACCTTGAAGCATACTTCTCGCGCACTCCACAAGGGTCCTGTTCTTG
>APFE031157700.1:18593-32718 GCA_000404065.3 Pinus taeda | reverse complement strand
CGTTAGGCTGAAAGATTCATTTTTGGGTTAAACCCTCGCATCCGAGCCTTGGTAAGCATGTGGAAGCCATCATCCGTAGCCGAGGCAGTTGAATGTGGCCGTTACGCAGAAGAGCACCTCAGGATCAAAAGGGATATGGGGCCAACCGGGCCTGTCCAATCAGGATTTCCAGGAAAGACTCCCCGGAACTTCTTCAGGGGGGGTAGCTCACGGCCACCGTACGGTAACAGGTTTGCCCCGAGAAATATAGGGGCGGGAGCTCCCATGGCAGTAAACACTATAGCCGCGGGATCATCAAACACCAGCCCCTGGGCATCTCAAAGGACCGCTAGCGGAGGGAGAAATTCGAGAGGAACCAATGCGAGAGGACGAAACTCGTTCTCTAGAAATTCACGCCCCGACTCAAGAGGATCAGCGCCAATTAATTGTTGGGGATGTGGGGGACCGCACTTTCAACGGGACTGCCCCGGAGCTTCATCGAATATAATGCATAGGGCCGGCAAGGAACCAAATTCTGACAACCGTGGTAACCATAGAATTCATGCAGTGGTCGACCGTGACCAAGCAGCACATCAATCCAGGGTAGTGGAATCTTCAGGTACTATCAATGGTATAAAACTCAAAATCTTATTTGATACTGGTGCCACAGATCGTTTCATTTCTTCATATGCATTAAACAAATGTGGGCTGGCAGCTCGTAGACAAAATGATTTCCTTCAAGTGGAAATGGCCTCAGGAGAACTCCAAACCGTAGACTTGAGTGTGGATCAATGCGAAATTGATCTAGGGGTCTGTTTGACTAAACTCAAAGTTTATGTCACAGCATTAGGGACATATGATCTTATCATAGGTATGGATTGGCTAGAAGCTCACCGAGCTTGGGTAGACTGTTATGGGAAAAGAATACTAGGCATAAATGATGAAGGAGAAGCCATTCAAATTCAGGGAATCAAGAGGGAAGTCTCTTTACGCTACATCTCAGTAATGCAGATGAAGCGTTGCTTAAGGAAAGGTTGCCAGGCTTATGTAATTCAAGAAGTAAGCCAAGAAAAAGGGCCATCCCTAGGACAATATCCAGTGTTGGCCGAATTTCCAGATGTATTTCCAAAAGAACTACCGGGATTGCCTCCGGTAAGAGAGTTGGACCTTACTATCGAGTTAAAACCAGGTACCCAACCAATCTCTAAAACACCTTATAGAATGACGGCGCCAGAACTTCAGGAACTGCAGATCCAATTGAAGGAACTACTGGATGTAGGGCACATTCGGCCCAGCACATCACCTTAGGGCGCTCTGGTAATTTTCGTGAAGAAGAAGGATGGAACTTTAAGATTATGCGTGGATTATCGAGAATTGAATCGAGCTACAATAAAGAATCAATACCCTATGCCTCGAATTGACGACCTTTTCGATCAAATGAAAGGAGCTGCTGTCTTTTCAAAAATTGACCTTCGGTCAGGCTATCATCAGTTAAGGATTTCTGAGAATGATATTTCCAAAACTGCATTCCGGACACGTTTTTGACATTATGAATTCACCGTGGTGCCATTTGGGTTAACCAATGCACCAGCTGTATTCATGAATCTTATGAATAGCGTTTTTCGTAAATATCTGGATCAATTTGTGCAAGTCTTTTTAGATGATATACTCATCTATTCCAAGAATAGGAAAGAGCATGAAGATCATTTGCGGATAGTATTGTCCTGTCTTAGAGAACGCCAGTTGTACGGAAAACTATCGAAGTGTTCATTCTTTCAGGAAAGGATTCATTATTTGGGGCACATCATTTCAGGTGAAGGGATTTCGGTAGATCCTGAGAAGGTAAAAGCGATCATGGATTGGCCAATACCGAGAAATGCTCACGAGATTCGAAGCTTTATGGGTTTGGCTGGGTATTACCGAAGATTTGTTGAGGGGTTCTCCAAAATCGCGAAGCCAATTACAACTCTTCAACGGAAAGGTATTAGGTATGAATGGACCGAGGAATGCAGCAAGGCATTCTCCGAACTCAAAAGACTACTCACCAGTGCACCGATTCTAAGAGTCCCGGACATGGATAAAGATTTTACAGTATGCACTGATGCATCCAAGCAGGGACTGGGTGCAGTATTGATGCAGGATAGGGGAGTAATAGCATATGCTTCCAGGAAGTTGAAACCTCATGAAGAACTCTATGCTACTCACGATTTAGAATTAGCTGCTGTAGTATTAGCTTTAAAGATTTGGAGACACTATCTGGTGGGATGAAGTTTTACACTTAAGAGCGACCATCAAAGTCTACAATATTTATTCACCCAAAGAGACCTAAATGCAAGGCAACGGCGATGGAGTGAATTTTTAAGTGAATATGACTTCGGGATATCATACATTAAAGGAAAAGAAAATGTCGTGGCAGATGCTTTAAGCAGAAGACCTCGGATATTTTCTCTCATACCCATTAAAGTAGACTTAAGACAGCGAGTACTGGATCAACTTATAAAAGACAGCTGGTATTTAAAAGTAAGAGCAAGTCTTGAAGGTAGCAGGGTAAAAGAATCTAAATTTGAGGGATATGTACTAGAATACGATGGGATCTTACGATTCCACGGGAGGATGTATATTCCTGATGATAAAGATATTCGAGATACCATTCTCAGGGAAGCCCACAGGGCAGTTTATTGTGCTCATCCTGGAGTAGGGAAAATGTATGCGGACACTAAGAAGCTCTTCTTTTGGTCAGGTATGAAGCGCGATATCACTCTATTTGTTGCAAAATGTTTGGAATGTCAGCAAGTAAAGGCCGATCATTGTCACCCAGCGGGCCTCTTACAACCCCACGACATTCCAATGTCTAAATGGGAGACCATTTCTATGGACTTTATCACTGGTCTACCTCTTACTTCTCAAAGACACAATGCCATCTTGGTAGTGGTGGATAAATTAACAAAAAGCGCCCATTTCATTCCCGTGAGAGACACTTATGATGTTGCTGACGTAGCTCGTGTATTCATAAGTGAAATTATCAGATTTCATGGAGTACCTAAAAAGATTATATCCGATAGAGATTCTCGATTCACTTCGAGGTTCTGGACTTGCATGCAAACAGCCTTAGGTACTCAGCTGAATTTAAGCACTGCTTACCATCCTGAGACTGACGGGCAGACTGAAAGGGTAAATCAAGTACTTGAAGACATGTTGCGAATGTATGTAATGGATCAACAATCACACTGGGAAAAGTATTTACCCTTAGTGGAATTCGCATACAACAACAGTTACCACAGCTCGATTGGAATGCCTCCATTTGAAGCTTTATACGGCCGACCTTGCAGAACACCGTTAAGTTGGGACAGGTTAGAAGATCGAGTAATCATAGGACCTGAGTTAATCCATGAAATGGAAGCGCAGGTAAGGCAAATTAGGCAGCGATTAAAGGAAGCTCAGGATAGACAGAAGAGTTATGCTGACGCTCACAGAACTGATAGGAGGTATGAAGTAGGGGATCAGGTTTTTATCCGCATCAAGCCAAATAAAAGTACTATTCGATTCGGGAAAGGGACAAAGTTATCGCCCAGATTTATTGGGCCATTTAAAGTCGTGGAAAGAGTGTGACCTGTGGCCTATCGTCTTGGCCCTGCCACCTCACCTCGCATAAAATCATAATGTATTTCATGTTTCTGTATTAAGACATTATATAGCTGATTATCTCATAACCTTCAATGGAAGGAATTGCAGGTATCGGACGAGGGAGTAATATCGGTCGAACCTTTACGTATTCTGGAACGTAGGGTTCGACAGCTCAGGAACCGCCTGGTGGACCAAGTTAAGGTCCAATGGGACAAGTATAGTCCTGGATCCGCGACTTGGGAAAATACAGAGGACATATGTCAAAGATACCCTAGGCTATGTCAATTTTGAAGGATTTTAAACTATGTTTTGTGTATATTTTACTTCATTGAAATCAGAGAACCAGAACCATTTTTGATGATTATAAAGATTGTATGACATAATTTATGTTTAAATTCTGCTGGTACGTGGATACCAAAACGATATATGTGGTTCATTTTCTTAAATGATAGTTGCCAAAGGAAAGTTAAGCGAGTTAAAGGGTTTTACTTCTAATGGAAATTTAGATGTTGTAACTTGTTTATTTTATATGTCAAAATGATCAATAGAACTCGGGAAACAACTACATTTTGTTAATTCAAAGGACATGCATAGAAAAAATGGTAAAATATGTTATACCAAATATTACATGGGTTGTTTGGATATGCTAATGCACATTTTCCGAATGCATGAATGAGGGTATAATTGCAGGTAAAGTAAAGTTGAATCGATTACTGGAAAACCACGTGATGACAGAACCTCAGGACAATTAAAGCTCCAAGTAATTCTATTATAGGGTGTTCACCCTAAGTTTTACTGGGAGGGGTGGAGGTGTTGCCCACCGATTATCCTCCAACCCTGGAGTCATGGGAGGACTGTGCGAGTCACGCTCCCCTAGACGTGTGATGATGACTGCCGGATGCCTACTGGGAATCAGGTCGGAACAACCGACGCTGTCACCTTAGGGTTTATGCATGGTTGAGTCAGCGAAACTGACGTCATGGCATACTCCAGTAGAGGACAGATAGGATGGGAGCGGAAGAGATTAGGAAGGATAGGTTGATTTTAGAATAGCTGGGGAACTTGGAAGGAGCCGGAATTTTCTACAAAAACCCTAAGCCTAAACTCTAACTTCGGGACAAAGTTTTCCGAAGGGGGAGTGTATGTAACAACCCATTTTCATATCCATCTAAGTTAAGTGATTTAAATAATTAAATGGTATAAACTAATATAAGCTAAATATAAAAGTTGTATAAATATAATATAGTTAATTATTATAATTAAATGCTACAAGTTACTTAAGTTAAATAAAAAGAAGTATAAATAAATAATATCAGTTAAATACTATAAAGTTAGAAACTTTATATAAAATAAATAAAAAAGAAAACTTTATATTATATTATGTTAACTTTATATACAAAGTTAAAGGTTCTTAAATAAATAGCAGATATACTAAAGAAATATCTGAGATAGTCGGTGAACCCTTTCTGAGCAGATCTTTTCAACCCTTAACTAAAATCCCTGCGCAGTCGACAGCAGCCGCTGTCTGATAAATATCTTGGAATGCATGTGGGAGGTGTCGAGTGAAGCTCCAGCGGTGGGAGGGAAGGCTGGGAGGCAATCACCGAACCCTGGGTATAAAACCACTGAGAGGGCCAAGGAGAAAGGGGCTGAGAAGAAGAAAACTAACGGAGAGGACAGAGGGAGACCGAAACCGAAACGCACTGATGCAGCTGAAATTGACCTGAGGTTCTGGGCACGGGGGTCAGTAAGTGAAGCTTACTGAATTGGCTGGGAGGAATTGGTTTTCCAGTAATCGATTCAACTTCAGAGACCGAGAGCAGACAGCAATTTACCAGTCAACAGTTCAGGTAAGTTTTCGTTGTTTCAAGGTTTTGCATTTTCAGTTTTCAAATCATGAAATTTAAATTTACAGTCGTTACACCATGTAGGTGGGTGGTGCATCCGAACATGTGCTTGGATGGCTTCTTTGAGACCACTGATGAAACACTCTAAGTAGAATTCATCTCCTAGACCTTCTGTTCGGATGGCCAATGTCTCAAAGGCTTCAATGTAGTCTTTCACTGTGCCCGTCTGTCGAAGCTTTAGTAAGACGGCCCAAAAAATTAGATTCTCTATCAAAGCGGTCACAAAGGGCTTTTGAGAACACGTGCCAAGTTATGTTCCCGGGATAACATTTCACATGCCACTGCCACCATTTCCATCTCTCTTGGTCTAAGTAAAGGGCTCCCACACGTAGTTTAGTTTGATCATCGCAGATATCATTCAGAATGAAATATTGTTCCATTTGTGCTACCCATACTGTCATATTAGAGCCATCAAATTTATACATGTCCAACTTGGGTGGCCAAGGGTGGGAATGTTGGTAATTTCCATGGAAGTGAATATGATGGCTAGATTCTCCTTAGAGGTGTTCATCAATACTATGTGCCTCTTGATGATACCGCATCATGATCTTGTTGAATTGTTCAAGTGATTTTGAAATGTTGTCCAGTTGTTCCTTGAACAAATCCAGCCTTGTTTCAAGGCGCTTGATCTTCTAATTGGCCATGACTTGAGCTCTGGTTTCTACCATACACAGATCTCGATCACTTGAAGTCACTCCGAAAAAAAATGGGACCACCCGAAAAATGAGGTTGACTAATGAATGGTACCACTGGGATCAGCTCGTCATCCTGAGTCTTATGGGCTAAGTCTCTTGTGAGCTTTCTGGAATTTGGGCACTGCAGATCAATACTGCAGTGGCCAAATTCCAAAAAACTTGATCCTGCCCAATGTCCTACAAAAATTGGGCCCAGACTATAGCAGCAACAAGCCTCATTGCACAAAGAGTCAGATCTACCTACAAAACCCCAACTGCTGAATGTGAGTTTTACTGCGGCGGCAGAACCCCAACTGGTGGATCTGATTGGTTCGGCTACGACAGAACCGCAATTGCTAGATCTGAATTGTACTACGATGGTAGAACCCCAAATGGTGGATCTGATCTAGCAGATAAGATAATGGGCGATTTTCAGAGAGCCGAGGGAACTATGGTCACAAAGGAGTGTCAGGTGCTACAGATCGCAATATACATAAGGGTCCAACAATAGCACACGGCCCAATCTTTCATGGCACTAAGGAGGATCAACGGTACCCTTAGTCGTACTACCCGACTACCCTATCGTACGTGCGAGTAATCTCCCCAAGTGTTATTCTCAGTGTACTGTAGCAGCAAGATGGTCGACGACTTTTCTAGAGCGAAGTTTCATGTGATCCTAGGGGGCTTCTGATATACCCAAAGGATACGTGGAAGTGCAGTCCATGCGCGGTTCTGTCTAATGCGCTACTACTCAAAGGGGTACCCACAGGGGTTACAAGGGAGTCCAACAAGCGCGACCACCTTTTGTATTTCCTGTGTGCATGCCTCCCCAAATCCGTAGGTTTATGCGCTCAATGACAAATCCCATAGTTTAAAGACACCGAAACACGTCTCTAGCCCAAAAAAAAAAAATCTGCAAAAAATGGAGGTACAACCGGCCCTAGAAAGTGCTCTGATACCACTTGTTATGCTCTTGACCTGCGAAAAATTCCAGAATACCAAATATGCGAAAAATACAACCCAAAGCACAGAATGAAATGAGAAAAAAAGGAAGTATTTTATTAGTCATAGATAAATGCAATGTTCACTTGCCTCTTCGAGGGGGCAACCTCCAGCAGAGCAGAGCTCGATTACAAAATAAGACTCGAAGATCTTTCCCTTCTAACTACGAATATTTATAGCTAAATGGCCCTCAATAACCTAACGACTAGTGGTCCTTTGCATAACATGGGTTAACCACTTTATTTATTAATTATGGCCTGTTTGCAACTAAGTGTGGTCCCTTTCTTAAATGTGGGTCAACCACTTACAATTATTAATATGAGCTTTATTGACTCTTTAACTAACTATGACTATGACTCGACCCAATTGGGTTTATTACATAAATAAGGGGGTTAGGGTTGGACCCTAACAGTGGTGTAATGGACTGTGAATCCATGGACATCTCTACATGATGAAAAATTTGAAGAAGCTACGAGACATTGTTGCCAACTTGTCTGATTCTTTGATTGGCTCGTTGAACCACCTGATGCATGAAATCACTGACTCTATTTGGACTGGTCACTAGATGTATTAAAACAAAGAAAAAGCACTTTTGGGGGTTGTGTTGGTCTGAATGACACGAATGTTTATGTTACATTAAGCACGATTGAATATGTAAATGTAGTTGATTTATGAGGCAAGTTGGCTTCGAAGATTGTTTGTCAATCTGTTTGATCTTCTGCTAGATTCAATCATGGTTGATGATGTTTGCCTCTGTGAGAAGTCACTTATTGTCTGTTGGATTCGACTCTAGTTGTTGATGTTTGCTTATTGCACCCACAAGTGTCAAGTCAACTCCCCCCCTTTGATCAAGTCGACTAGGCCCCTTGGAGGCACCCATTCAACCCCCACTTGATGACTATATATAGGAGACACCTTCTCCTCATTTGGGCACTCGTTTTTGCTCAATAGATCTTTGTTCTAGCAAAGGAAGAAGAGGGTTTGGAGGCCGAATTTCTGAGGAACACTTGGCACTTGTGGGAGGACACTTTATTGGTCAAATCTTTCATGATACTCTATTTTGAGTGATGTACTTGATGAATTGTGTGAAAATTCCTACACTTCCTGGCAGTTCCAACAGTTCCCGACAGTTTCCGTTGTTCCAGCAGTTCTGGATTCTGCGTGACATGTAGTTTTTCTGCGTCAGCTCTCCCGGCTACTGCGCTACCTCTCTACAAACTCTCTCTGCCTCTTTGTTCTGTATTTTTCGGAAAGTCCTCCTGGATTTGCTCTGCCCCTCAGCTGCAATATCTCCCCAATCGATTTTCCTCCTAAGAACTTCTCACCTCAGAAAAACAATTTCTTCAATTTCTCTGTCTTTTCAAATTAACCCCAGCCTCCATTTTATACTTTCCCGTTGAGTCTTCAACGGCCAAGATTAAGTCTTTAATCAACGGCTAAGATTAAAACATGACTTGATCCACCTTTTAGATCATTCTCACCCATATTTTGATTAATACCCATTAATATTTTAATTTCCCAAAGTTTAGACTTAGGAACTCCATTAAAAATATTAATTATTTTAATAAAATACAATCCAAGTGGAATTTCACCAAACGGTTTCTGAGTTCTTTAGAACTCGTGTGCCTTAGCCTCTCCACCAATTTTCAAGGCTAGAGCACTTTCGATGCTACCAAAAACTAACAAACTTAATATTCTCTCATAAGAAAAGATTTCTAGGTTTTCCCCCTTGTGGGGTTTTGCCCTAGCCTCAATCCTAATTTCTATGTCTCTTGTCTCATTGTTGCACTCTTATCTTTACTACTCCCTTTTTTATGTTATTATGGTTGAGTTTTCTTTTGTATAACTGCTTAATGATTTTGGATAATGTGTGTAATAAACGGTAACTAATCATATAAAGTAGTTATCTATTGAAGAAAATGTTTCTAGTTTATGTACACTAAATCAACATTATTGTTTTCGATGTTTGATTCTATGAGAAACCACTTATTGTCTATGGATTCGACTATGGTTGTTGAGGTTTTCTTTTGTGAGAAGCCACTTATTGTCTATGGATTCGACTATGGTTGTTGAGGTTTTCTTTTGTGAGAAGCCACTTATTGTCTGTTGGATTTGACTATGGTTGTTGATATTTTCTTCTATGAGAAGCTATGGCTAAAGCTGGATGTTGTTGTCTACTAGAATGATCAATCGAGAACTGAAATCCACCATGGCTACTCTTATGATGTTGAGCAGATTGTTGATGTTTTTGAATGGCCAAGAACTCCTCTTGGAGAGGTAGCATTGATTATATAGCATCATGAATCTTCCTTAGGTTTTGATTGTGAAACCAGTGGATTTGTTGGCAAGATTGTCACTCCCTTAGGCTGTGAGCCGAGAGACCAGAGAGTCTAGTCAAGGAGATTGGCTATGAGGCACAGGTAGGGCCAACTTACACTTGGAGGTATTTTTGACTTTCTAGATGCAAAAATAAATTACTTTTCATGTTATAACTTGCCCAATAGGGTCTTCTACAAATGATATAGACTCTCTTGACTCATAACAAAATTCTTATGACAAACCCTAGAAACATGAAGAACATGCTTGACCTAGATGACCAATCAAAAGAAGCATGAAACTCATGCTTGAAAATAATATTTTTCTTTCTTTTACTGGGTACATAAAATATACATAATGACAAGAGTACAATGACAAATATGAAGACCGAGACTAGTTACATTTTCCAACAGTGGGAAGGAGCTTAGGGTGATCATTATATGGTATACAAGGAAGAAGAGTCTCGGGAAGAAAGATCCAGAAGATAAACCGAAAACTAATACTGCCAAAGAAAATTCATCAAAGGAAACAAAAGTCAATTAAGAAAAATCGCATGCCACTGAAGATTCTCTTGACTCAGCGGTGTTAGAAAATTAGGAGACTTATGTAATATAAATGACTTTTCTTAACTTGATAATTACTTGTGATATATGTTGGTCTTTTATTACTTTATTAGTTCTTGTTCATTAAGAAATTATCAAAACAACGAAGACCACAACAAAACAAAGTACACAAGATATAGGCTTCAAGCCAGGCAAAAACCCCTCCAAGGTGAAAACCCAAAAAGAATGCTTCTCTTCTTATAGAATCTTCTTACAATGAAACTTCCAAGACCCAAAAACCAAAGCCCAAGATCCTCCCAAGTGCCAAGTCATCCCCCCAACAAGGTCTTCTTCAAGGCAGCTTCCAAACTTCGGCCCACTACAACTTCGGCCCATATTTGCGGCCCTACAACTGCACCTTAGAATTTCAACCTTGCAATTTTGGCCTTCTGCAACTGGCAACAACAAAACCCTAACTTTGCACGTGTGGAGAGAGAGAGATGATCCCAAGACACTTCAACTACTTTTCTTTATCCTTTCCAACTCTTTTTCTCCTTCGTTATTGCAGATCGAACTTGTGTTGGATGTGTGTCCCAAATGAGGTCAAGCTAAGCATTTATAGCCTTCTTGAGGGGTCGAAGAGCCCAACCTTAGGCCAACTTGGTCTTGGAGGAATATGTGATTTTTTCTTGACAAAATGAATATTTTCCTTTGTTACAATGAGGTCCAAATGGGACTATAATACATGACATAATTTCTTCTTTGACCTAGAATGACCTAGAAAGACCTAGAAGCACGAAGAACATGCTTTTGACCTAGTATTGAACATGAAACCCATGCTTTACATAAAATAAAATTTTCTTTTCTTTCTATTTCTTTATTTATACAAAGTATACAATGTCATGATTACAAATAGGTCATAATGAAGATTGAACCTAGTTACAATTTCCAACAAGCGAAACTGGAAACGCAGCAAACCCTTGTGGAAAACGAATCCCCTCTGAAAACCACAAGGAATAATGTTGGAAAGGAAACTTCTTGGCAGATCGGGCGGATGAGGAAGACTTCAAGAACAACAATGTGCACTTGCCAAAAATTTCCTATCGAAATCCAATGAAAACACAGGTTGGGCTCAAGTTGGGAAGAAAGGAAATTGTATTTCTTTAAGAAAAACAAGAATTCAAACTAAATCAAAACAAAATTACTATTAGTGAATAATGGAATGTAAATGTATTTGAATATTGGGGGTTTTTTTGGAAATATTTTAGTTAGAAAGGGAATTGTGTCATGGGGAACTCACTTGAGGGTTTGGATTCAGCCTCCATGCTCAATTTCAAACCTGCAAGAAAGATTGGAATATGTAACAGTTTTGGCATTGTAATCCAAAACTTTTTAATAATACAAATCTCAACCCGTTTCATTTAAAAAGAAAAAATGTTATGATATCACAAATAAGGGCCTAGTATATATAGATAGGAGAGAATGCCCTTCCATTAATAGTGATGTATTTTTAGTTGGAGCATGTCCGTTCATTAATTATAAGTTATTATTTAATTATGAGTTGTTATTATTTATATCATTTTATATTTATGTTCATAACATCCTCTTATAGATGACATCATATCAATGTTGAGAAACCCAGATGCTTATAGATAACGATGATTTCTCTTAACTTGATAATTATTTGTGAATGTTTGTTGCCTTCTTATAAATATTATGTTCTCTTCATCAAGCAATTACCAAAAACATAAAGATCACAAAGACAAAGAACACTAGAAATTAGGCTCCAAGCCAGGCCAAAACCCCACAAGAGGAAAAACCCAAAAAAATCTTCTTAAAGAATCATATCAAAGTGAAACATCCAAGACCCAAGACCATGACCAAGACTGCCACAAAGACCCCAAGTCATCCCTCCAAGTCACCTCCAACAATGTCAAAGTCAACACTGGTCAAATCTCTGAAATTTTCAGTAAAACCACAAAATTTTTGGACCTGCAATAGATGGTCAAATTTCAGCCCTGTAGCACCTCCAAAAATCACAGAACCTTCACACATGTGAGCAGAATTAGGGCAAAAATGTTCGATCTTCTCTCTCCTTTGCCTTGTCTCTCTCCTTTGACTTTCACTGATTTTCTTCTTTCTTTTGCACATAAATCGACAAGCTGAATGAGTGAAAGAGGTCGAACTGCCTTGTATTTATAGTTGTCTAGACGGTCGAATATCTACCTCTTTAGGCTGACTTGTCCAGGGAGGGTAAAATTGGTCATGTGGATGACAATTTGACTTTTTGACTCACATAAAATATTTTTTTCTTTTTCTTACAAGAAGTCCAAATGGGACTTTGACTCAATTACATTTCTTTGACTCATAAAAAATTCTCTTTTGACTCAATTGACCCTACAAGCATGAAGAACATGCTTTGACTGGAAATAAAATAATAATAATGAATGTTCTAAATGAATATAATAAGTACATCAATGATACATTTGTATTACATTATGAAGACCGGCAGTAGTTAGATTTTCAACACATGATGCAGGCTATTTTATTTCAGGCAAATGAATTGGTAGACAATTTAGGATGAACTAGAAAAAATCCTAGAGAAGCCAAATTCTGAGAGATTTCTCAGTACCTGATTCTTTAAAATGAACATTGGCTCATCTTATACATTTGACAATGGACCAAACACCCAATTCTACTTATTTGGTACAACTATACTCATCTTTATGTACTTATTATGATTTTGTATTTTGCTAACTTGCATAATCGATAAGATTGGATATGTCCCATGCATGCCTCTTACATTATTCTAAACATGACCATACACACTGGTCCAAATGACAGCTTTTTCATCCACCAGCATCTCTCTCTCTCTCTCACTCTCTCTCTCTCTCTCTCTCTCTCTCTCTCCACTGAGATGTACTTTGTTCCATCCCATAAGCCAGTTGAACTCATGGATATTTTAACAAAATTATGTTCTAGTTTATTTACTTGATATATGCATGTATGTATATGCGTGCATGCACATTTTCTTTGACGAATGAGAAACCATCTATTGTTGAAAATACCTAGAGAATATATTATACGAACCAGTGAATTTTTCTCCTGGACATTAAATTGAGTCAATGTAACAATCGCAAATCCAGCAAAAATTGCTGCCAAGTTTGAGATAGCCCTTAGCTGTTCAGATTTCTCTTCTACATCCCTTCTGTTCCTCTCTACAAACCTGAAAACCACAGTTCCACTAGCCTTAAGTTAGAAATCTAAAGTAGATTCGAATTTTAATATCACCATGCAAGTATACTACAAAATGTATTATTCTCCTGGTTATAATCAGTCATTCAGTGTCAGAATAATAAATGGGTTTTTTTCCTATAGAGTTAATATAAAAAGATATTATAGAAAAAAAATGTTCATAGGAAAATAAAGACCATACAGAAGATGATCCTCACGAGAAATGACTGGAGAGGATCAAGAATGATATATTCTATAGACTGAAACAGTGAAATGTTAAATGGAAGGAGATGATCAAGAATGATATATTCTATAGCTGAAACAGTGAAATGTAAAGAGGAAGATAAACATAGTCTGAAGCACACAATGCAACTTCAAGGGAATGGAAATACATTTTTAGAGAAAAGCATTAGGACATATTCCCATGATGAGAACAAAGTTCAGCAGGTTGTAAGTTTGCCACAGGTGCAATCAAAATGAATGTTAAGCTATCTAAGACTACCTACATGCATTGATAAACCAAATGGAAAAACAAGCAAATTAGGCTAATCTGCGAATTTTGGTGAAATTCACTATTTAAGACAGTGGACTTGTGAACAGATACCAGTATAGTACTATTGAGAGTATTCATGCATACTATGTGTGAAGCTTAACCTGAGCATTATCATTCTCAATATAACAAGATGAATCATGATATCATATCTTGATCATATGAAGGGCAAAGAAATTAGAAAAGAGTGTGTTGTCGCGCAGATTGACACGACAACGCTCAGACCGGGGGCTGTCACTCTGATCCCCGATCCCTCCGTTTAAGCCTGTCTCCCGCGGCTAAGGGGGGTAGACCCTG
>APFE031157689.1:0-10457 GCA_000404065.3 Pinus taeda | reverse complement strand
ATTGGAACTCAAGATAATTGGAGTAAGTAGGATAAAGTGCCTTGAGAAAAGCGATAAGAGGAATATCCAATTCAACCTTAGTGGATTTGATATCATGCATTATAGATTTAATTCCGATGCAAGAGCAAGAAGATCATTATTTTGCAATTCAAGAGTGAAGAGTTTAATCATGAGTTGAACAACTTCAAGTGTAGAATGTGAGTCATAGAGTTTTTTCAGCTTTTGTAAGGCTTCAAAAGCAGTTGAAAATGGCGAAATATGGTGACTCACCTCTTCATTTACAGATGCTGCGATTAATGCATAAGCTTTGCTATTCTTGTTTTCCCAAATGGTGAGCTCCTTGTCTGAGGTAGGCTGTTCTGGCTATTTGTCTCCTTCTCCAACACACACTCCTGTCCACATTTCATTGAAAATGAGGGTGTGTTTTATCATCCGGGACCACTCAAGATAGTTCTCCTTGCCAGTGAGAACTATTCCCACAATGGATATGATTGAATGCATTGTAAAATCTTGTACTGTAAAAAAACTGTGTACGTAAAAAAATATACTTTTGCTGCCAATATATAAAATATTTTCACTTCTGGTGTTAAAGAAAAACTGCACTATAATGGCAATATTTTGAAAAAAATGCAATTTTGTTAGTAATATGACAGAGGTGTTGCTGCAAAATTATTAGTTGTAGAGCAAGAAGTGATCCATTGCACTCAGAGTGGCGTGTAAGTAGAATCAATTGCATTAAATCATATAAAACAACAAATAATTTTTGTGTGAGTTGAGTCAGTTTCATGTCCCCACGCTCATCATTTCAAGACCGTCTTAGCCATTATTTATTCTTCGTATTCTTCTTTAACTTGACCATCGTCAACGCATTTGCATGGAAGAGTGTACTGGAGCAACGTACCAAAACAACGTTCAAGATACATTCAACATTATATGCCAAAAAAACTTCAGCGTTCAGTACCCGCGTTATATGCCAAAAAAACCAACGTTATATGCCAAAAAAAACTTCAGCATTCAAGATACCAAAATAGCGTTCAAGATACATTCAACGCATGGCATTCAACAGCGTTCAAGATACATTTAACGCATGGCATTCAACAACGTTCAAGATACATTCAACGTTATATGCCAAAAAACTCTAGCATTCAGTACCAGCGTGATAATGTAATGAGACCAGTGTTAATACAATGCCAAAAACTTCACATTTCCACACCAGCGTTATAACCCGTTCTCTCTAGCGTGGTTCGGAGGCGAGGCTCTACCAGAAACCCCAAGGCTGTTATTTCGAATCCTCATACGAAGGCTCCATGGCTCGTATCATGCAGACAACTCGTATCAAGCAGGCAGCTCGCCACCAAGGCTGCTCGCAACTCTGCAGCCACACCATTCACGCAGTAAACTTACGCAGCAACACGACCTCAAGGCATGCAGCGATTCAGAAGGTTTTCATGTTTGAGGTTGTCAGGTCTGAGGATTTAGAATTAATTATGGCAGACAGAGTGCAAAATGGCTCAGAATCACTTATGGCAGACAGAGTGCACAGGGGCAGTGGACAGAGAGCGCAGTAGGCAGAAGGGAGGTACAACTATTTTGGGAGCTGGCTCTAATACCATGTTAGGCCAGGCAGTAACTCCTCAAAGCAAAATTCATTCGCGTTTTATTCCTTCAGGTTGGTCTTCATTATATACATGAGGGAGAGACTGCTCACTTCATATCTCGATGACTGTTCATATTACTTATTATTTATTTGCATTATATTCACCCAATCCTGATGATTAGGTGTCAACACTATCGAAGTCCCTCCTGTAATCAACGACCCATATTAGATTCTAATCAATGGCTTAGATCATGTTGACTTGATCTTAGTCTTCTTCTAGAAGTTTCACCCACAGTTTGATTACTACCCTTTAATTATTTTAATTTCCTAATTTTATACTTAGGCACCCATTAAAAATAATTATTATTTTAATAAAACTGTCTCCGGGTGGAATTTCCTAAAACGATTTCTGGGTATTGTGGAACACATGTGTCCAAGCCTCCCTGCAAATTTTGAGGCTTAGAGAACATTCGATGCTACCATAAATTAACAAATGGTTGATTTTAGTAAAAAAATGATTGATCTTGAGAATACAGTTACCGGGCATTCCAATGAAATCAAGGAGCTCTAGGATACAACAAAGAGAATAGAAAGTCAACTCTAGCAGAGCCCTAAAGAATTTAAAAAGGATCATGCAATCCTTTCAAATACGGTGAATCTAAATCATAGTCAAGCAATGGTGATGTTGACCTGTATTTGTGACAAGTTGAAGACTACACCCGATCAAATACCCCCGAATAATGAAGCTACTCAACATCTCAATTCTCCGGATTTGTCAAACTTGTCAAAATCACATGAGAAACCCGAGTCTCCAAATGCATCGTCCATTCCCCTTCAACAAAATAGTAATACGAATTTTCAAAATATGCAACTTTGGAATCAATTCTCAAATATGTGACATATCAACGAAGAGCAAAACTTGAACTCTCTAAATTTGACGGTAACGAGAAGTGCAACGTTGCATGGTTCAATAAAGCAGAGGAATATTTCGAGATTTACGGTATTGACAATGATGATGAAAAGATCAGGCATGTATCCATGCAAATGGAAGGCGAAGCATATAATTGGTATATGTGGTGGAAAAAGACGACACTTGCTATAAGTTGGAGAAAATTAAAAAATGCGTTCTTTAAAAGGTTCCAAGGTGTCAAGGAAGAATAGTTCTTCTCAGCACTCAACAGATTGCAACAAAAAGGAGATGTGGACGAATACACTCGAGAATGGGAAACTTTAGCTACATGAGTACTTGGATTATTAGAAACTTGTCTCATTCAATCATACACCACGGGACTTAAACCCCATCTCCAGGCTGAGCTTGAGCTTCATGACATCACTTCTCTAGAGGTAGCTAGATAGAAGGCAAAAACTGCCGAAAAGAAGCATGAAAAGATGCAGTGGCCGAAGGTTGAAAGAGTATATTCGAGACAAAGATTTTCCCAAGCTGCGAACATTGATAACACAAAATATGTTCCACCACATCTTCGTGAAGGAGAAAAAACTAACTTGAAAAAGCAAAGAATGAAAGAGGGCAAGTGCAAATGTTGTGGGGAAAAATGGGACCCTAAACATAGGTGTGCTAAAGGGAAGGAGACCAAGAATTTGTATAAATGTGAAGCAACTAATGATTCAGACAGTGATGAATCAAACGTAGAAGAAATCAAAGATTCCCCAGAATTCTCTCAAGAACTAGATAACGAGAATATTCCGCAAGTGTCATTATTGGCCATGACAGGTATATCGGAGCCCCAAAGGTTAAAGTTAAAAGGACATATCAAGAAGAACAACGTAATGGTTCTGATCGATACCGGTAACACCCACAATGTTATGTAATTAATTAATTATGTAATTGCGGCACGATCAAAGATCATGCCCCTTGTCAAAAGGGTGCCCAAGGGCTTATTTAAGCCAGGGCCCTTCTTGTAAAAACACCATCATTCAATCAATTAATAGATATATATATTTCTGAGTTTTAATGCTTCATCCAACCTGGAAAATATTGCTGAGAAATGGACCACTCCATTTGCAAAATAGCTGAGAAATTAGATGCTAAATATCCTCTGGGAATGGCAGTCTTTCCCAGCTGAAACTCCAAGCAAAACACCAGCCCCTAATGCCTGCGAAATTCCTGTCTATCAACCCCTGTGCAGGCCCTGGAAGAGAGAAATTTGGCCCAGTAAAATGCTACTATCTCAGCTTCGAAATTTGGTACCAATCTCCTCCCAAAAGAAATTCATCTGCAAAAGCCTGGAACCTGCAAATGAAGGAAGCTGCTCCAACTATATGCTGTGGTTCTTCTTCTCCACCCAGGAAGTTTGAATTTCTTAGTGGAATCTCTGCAATAAGTCCCAACTGAAGTCCTGGAATAGACTCCCCAAGGCCCCACTAGGGAGACACTCGAAATTCTCTGAAATGAGGTTGAGTTTTTCTTCAAATTCTTGAGCTAAACAGCTCTGCTCCTCTTGTGCTGAACAACCTCCAAGAGAGAGTTCGATCTCCAGAAAATAGATGGACAAAAAATGCAAAAATGGAGCCCCCATGTGCTATTTATAGATGCTGGTCCCTTTCTCCTTCGTAGGTCCCCTTCTCTACAAGTTCAAACTCCCTTTTTCTCTCTCTTTTTCCTAGTGCGAATTTCTCAAGGAAGGGGGGGGGGGGGTCGAATTCCTTTTTTGATTGGCCCCCACAATCCACTTACAAAATAATTTTATTTACTCTAATGTTTATTTCTCCTTTCTCACCGAAAATAAAATAAGTGGTCCCTTATAACCCACTTTTCCTAAGTTTTATGCGCCAAAATATTACATAATGCCAAAATTGCAAAAATGAGGATTTAGCAAAATTATTTATTGGGGACATGACACTGTTCATGTGTATACGGAAATAGACAATTGGTCATGATGATGATAGATACAACTTGTGTTTCTGTCGCATGAAGCAACCGCGAGGTGGACAAGTTTCTGGGTGTTTCATTAAAATGAACTGGTTGCTGTGGAATTTTCCATCATCTTTCTATCATTAATTCTATTGGAGATCGATCAATAAATACATTGTCCTCAGTAAGGATTATGTGATTTACTGAGCTCTACTTGGCACCCAAAGGATAAATAAGTAGGTAGTAGCCAGTTTACTTATTCTCTGCAGAAGGCTTGTACTCAGCTGTTATCTTGGTTTTGATCTGATTCACACCTGCATTCTCGATGTCTGCTTCATAGCAATTGAATTTTGAATTTGACTATTTATCTCGGATAAATTAAAACCGAGGCTCTATTTATAGCTTTGTGTTGGTTGTTCAGTTTAAGTCTGAAACGTGGATCCAGAATTTGTAGTGAAATAAGGGTAGAGTTTAACTTATACCCCTTAAAAATAAATTAAGTATTGGCACTGATAATAAGGATTGTCTTTCTCTGGATTTACATTTGGTGATATCTGCACTTTCAGGTTATAACCCAGATTTGGGTACTTCTTCTAGGAGGTCTGGGCTTGGCGGCTATTTTAGATATATGGGTAAGTGAGTGTAAACTTTTTCATATATTGTGCGATTGTTATCAAGAATACATTAAAAATCTAATATTTGTATGTTTAATGGCCATAAAAATTGCTTACTAACTTACATTTTGGTTGTTGTACAGGCAGGGCATACAGTTCCATCTGTTTTTTATATTGCTGTTGGTGGTTCTTTACTCTCTTATATATATTCAGCTCCGCCTCTAAAGGTGCACATTTTTGTTCTCATTTCATATCTACAATTAGTTGAAATAAGATCCTTGAGGATTCATTTTCCTTTGCGTATTGAGTTGATCCATTTTTGGTATACCTAAGGAACTTAATCTGGCAACATTTCGTTATACAGCTTAAACAGAATGGTTGGATAGGTAATTTTGCACTTGGTTCAAGCTACATATGTTTGCCCTGGTAAGTAGGATATTCTGAAATGTTTCTGGATACTCTGTGACTAGTTTCTCCGTTGTTAATGTTTGTGATGATCTCCCTTTTAAGCTGTTGGTTTAATTTGTTTAAAGTATATTTTGTGTTTTTGAAAAGATGGATGGCAAAGTCAGAATACAATTTCTTGCATACAATAAATTGGTGTTTCTGTACAATATTTATGTTATGAATGACAATTTTTTGGTTGCTAAACAGGATCATGTCAAGTAACTAAGTACCTCTATAGAATGTGTAATTAAAGTTATGCATTGGTTGCAACTGGCAAGAAAACTCTTGCAAGGAAGTATATCTTTCATCATTGATGTGAAATGTTTTTGTAAAATAAAGGATTCATTGTTTCAATGAGTAGGTGGGCTGGTCAAGCATTGTTTGGGACACTTAAACCTGACGTAATGGTGTTAACTGCCTTGTACAGTATAGCAGGGGTATGTCATTCTTTAGGCCCATCAGTTGAATCTTAATTTAATGATAGCAACCTCATTCATGATGTGTGCTGGAACACATTTTTCTGACTTTATTTTGGTGCATTTCAGTTAGGAATTGCTATCATAAATGACTTCAAAAGCATTGAAGGTGATCGAGCCATGGGACTGCAGGTCTCTTGCACGTTCAGAAATCTTGATGTTTGTTAATTAAGATGGTCTGATACTTTTGAGTCATGTTCCATTTCTCTGAACACCTATTCTGCTTCTTCTTCATATCAAAGACTTGCATTTGTCTTACTTTATTATCCAATGTGGCAGTCACTTCCAGTTGCATTTGGAGTAGACACTGCAAAATGGATATGTGTTGGGGCAATTGACATCACTCAATTATCGGTTGCAGGTATGTAAATTAAACTTTATTAAGCAACTCACCAGTAGTATTGTTCCTACTAAAAATCCTAACTATGAGCAGTCCTTTTTGTCTAAGCCTCTGGACAAAGATGAATTGTTTAGGTATTGTGAGACATGGCTAATGGCTAATCACCGGGCCTTGATTAGTTGTTGTATGAGACATATTTCTCTTTGGTCTGTGATTGGCAATGATCTGTTGCAGATATGCCAAGAGACTTTGGATGTAGGCTACATGCAGAAACAAATAAATGCATGTCTTCTTAAGTTGATTGCTAAAGGGACATGAAAGGACACAAAGAATAGTTGGTGGCCTATCAGTTTTCTCAATGTCTTACAAAGTGTTAACTTGAAGGCTGAAGCTCTTGCTACTTGTACCACATGACACCAAATTATTCGACCTAAGCAAATGGGGTAAAGGGTGTCTCATCCTTGATAGTCTTATTATTGCCTGGGAAATTCTTGAATTGGCAACGGAGAGTAGCCAAATGGCTCCCTTATTGTGTTAGATTTTTTAACTTTAAACTTGGATAGCTTTCTGCACAGCATCACAGTGCCCACAGTCAGCAGAGAAGACAGCAGAGAGGGCGCTTTCAATATTTACTTACAGCAGTAATGAATAGGTTTAATGAGGGTATAGTGGACAGACATATGGGCTGCTGTTTGGTAGAGGCTGCATGGACCACCATCAGTTCATGTCCAGTTTCAGAAATAGCAGTTCTAGTTTTATATGGAGTTAGTCTACTGTCAGAGGTTTGCTTTTGTTACTCTTCAGTTCAGATTTCAGCTCCGTTCATTTTTAGAATTTATGCATGATCAAACTTTAGACAGGGTACATGAGAAAGTAGTCTTCCAGATTTAGAGTGGGTGTTTTTTCCAAAGAAGATGACACAAGCTTACATGCTATCTGTTTTCCCCTATTGGCAGTTCCATTCTAGTAACTCATGCGCGTTGGGTACATTACATTGTTAAAGTAAATATCAGATTATAAGGTGTTAGATATTAGACAAAGGCATTAATAAAGTCACTTTGACTTTAAGTTATTTTATGCTTTCTATGCTTTGTTTCAGTTTAGTTTGTTTCTTGGTTTATCCCGCATTCATAAAGTGGATTGATGTTAAGTTTATGTATGTTCTATGCTTAGAGCAATTTATTTCAATTTTCACAGTTAGCTCAATATCTTTTCCAGATTAGCAATCACATCAGCATAAGTAAACTGCAGATAGAACATAAACATAAATCGCAGAAGACAAGCCAAGACAAGAGGAACAGATGTGGGCTAGCCAGGGACAAACCCCGATGTGGGGAAACCCTTGATCAAATTCTTCTTATATGTTCTTCAATAGTTCAGCAGAGAGAGAGAGAGAGAGAGAGAGTACATTTACAACAGAAGTCAACACTTTTACTTATCTAGATAAGAGCATAGATCATCTCCAAGAAGATGATACATGAGATCAGTTGAAGACATGCTGCTTTAACTAATTCTCCAAGGTGACTCCACCTATCATTGCGCTGCATTTTGTCATCATGCTGCACCTCATCGTGCTGTACCATGCTGCACCCATCATCACAATGCTGCATCTTATCAAGCTTCATCAATCATGACAGTACCCATCACTGTACTGCATCATGTACTCTCATGTGCCATTGTTGCACCTTGTTTTGCCACCATGTGCTCGCTGCACCTTGCTTACCATACTGCTGTCCCAATTGCTATTGCAGCACCATGTCTTGCTGCTGTCCCAATTGCTATTGCAGCACCATGTCTCTCTGCTGTCCCAATGCTTACTGTTGTCCATGTGCCTTTTCTGCCATGTCACAGTTGTCCCATGTATCTATACAACACTATTTAACTTGCTGTCCCATATATCTTGACAACATTACGTATCTTGCTGTTACATATATTAGCATTGCTGTACTAGACTACTAGTTGCCTTGTTGTCCGATGCATCTAACTATCAGTCCACAAACAACCCTCAATTCGCTGCATGCTACTGCTGATTTCTGCCTAGGGTTCTGTGCATGCACTTGACTGGGTAGGGCACACCAACAAGCCTAACGTATAGGGAGAATACCCATGTTTGCCTCGCTGTCCTTAGAGATGACTGCGGCCTAGTTAGGAGGTCCTTTCTCTCCCAACAACTGCTGTAATAGTCCCTTACTGTGTCCCTATAAATAGAGATATACACCCCAATATTATGCATAAAACAATCATGAAACTCACCACTAGTCTGTGGCCTGATTTGCACAATAAGACTACTCCAATGTGTCACCTCAAGCCATCCTTCTTGCCTCATGCAATGATTAAGAGCTGCAGCTCTTCTTCTCTAAAATCCGCACTCAAAACAGTCCATAAACTCAGACCTGCCTCAGCCTTCCTTGCTCCAAATTCGCACTATATTTCAGACCCTAGGATTGCGTTAGGGCTGCTTTAGGTCTGCGTTAGGGCAGCCTTTTATCTGTGTCTAGGGCAGCCTTCCATGTGCGTTTAGGGAAGCCTTCGATCTGCGTTTAGGGCAGCCTTCCATGTATCTAGGGCAGCCTCTCTTCCTCCAACGTCTAGGGCTTCCACTCCTAGATTTCTCTTCTACTAAAACCCAAGACAAGTGGAGAGAAATCAAGATAGAAGTGTGTGTGAAATGACTCTCAACTCATCTCCTTTTATACTGAAACGTTGAGCACATGTGGGGTTTATTTTATTGCTGGCTGACCTTGACGAATTGTCTTATAACACAAATAAATTCATAACTCCATGAATACTTATCTGAATCGGATGATATTTAGATCAATCCTACAACTCTCGATGAGAGGGATCCAAAAAAAATATCAGCTGCCATAAATAAGATGACCCACATGGAGTTTGGCCCTAGTTGCCAATTTTAACAATTGACTAGACTAGCTTGTAACCCTTCGTTAAGAAAAACTTTTGCTACTGCGTTATGAATGCAGTCTTGGTTAGCTTTATTTGTTTGTATTATCATGGTATGGTATTAGAGTCCTACATTTGTGAAGCTGTATCAAGAGTCTCGTGCCTTTGAAAGGCAAGGTTTCCACTCTTGTCACTTTAGTGGTTTGTGTGCCATGGGGTTTGTGTGAGTGTGAAGACTTAAGCACTGCTGCCGGTAGAGACAGATCAAGGGATCGCTGGTCCGACACATCCAAGGATCCAAGGGGTTTGAGCCTTTCAGGTCATTGAAAGCTAGGATTGATTGAATTTTGGTTTTAGAAGCTAGGTTTAAGAATTTTGGGTTTAAACTTGGGTTCAAATTTAAAGAAAGGTGTATGGAATTTCGCTGTACAGCCATATAATCATGACACATGAGCTGCAGTATAGCTAAATTGAGTCATATAGACAACAGGTTCGGCCACACAACAGCCATTTGACTATACAGTACAAGCATTGCAACCGCTAGCACTATATGGATGCTGTTAGCGAGCTCTTGAACAGAAATTTGGACATGTATGGCCGGATTTAGCTGTTATTTAGTGAAATTTCTTTTCAATTTGGAGGATTTTAGAGTATATTCAGAGTGTTCTTGTTTGAACTCTGTATTGCTGCCTAGATTTGCAGATCTGGAAGAGTTGGTTGCTGATTTATTCTTTTTCAACAGATCCATGTCAAAATTAACTGGTTTGGTGCTGGTAGTTAGCAGATCTGATTGTTTTGGATCTGTGTTTTTCAATTGTTTTAGAGCAGATCTGTGGTTTATTTGGCCTTTTTTTGAGCAGATTTTGCAAAAGTCGTGTGATTTTGGGCTGTTTTTGGACAGATTATCAGAAATATGTGTCTTTTCAAGATTTGTGGCTACTAGTGTTAAATTTGCATTACCAGCCCAGATTTATTTATACCTCAACAATTTTTTATTCCCAGAAAATTATTAAAATCACTGTTATTTAACATTTGATAAAAATAATTTGCAGCGGAAAAAATAAAAATCAGAGAGATCAATCACATCGCAACAGTAAGTATATACCATAACAGTTTTCTTTTATTAAAATCTCTTGGAAAATCTGGGCCTAGATCCACAGAAAAATGCATTGATGGAATATATAATTCCCCCTCCCCCACCCCCCACCCCCCT
>APFE031157687.1:57032-68173 GCA_000404065.3 Pinus taeda | reverse complement strand
GAATGACTTACTTAACGCAGTTGAATCCCAAAATGATATCTAATATAATGCACTGCGTAAAACCCCCATACTTAAAATTCTTACCAGAATAATCAATGAGGATCTTGATCTCTTTGAGGCAGCTTCAAAACATTTCACAACAATATCCTACATTAGGTAACCAATCTCTAGACTTGCTACGAAAAAAAAACTCCTTGAAAGAGGGCATAAATGAATTTTTTGTAATATCTGCTACAAGCCGAATTAGGGCCTAAAGAGGGGCCTTAAAAAGGGCCTCATAATCACCCATCATAGAGGCTAATATAACCTCATAACGAGTTGTATTTCTCCCACTAGAACTTAGATGATCCACAAATTTTGCTTTAGAGGAGACTCCAAAAACTCAGCCTTCTTTAAATGCATCAATATAGCTCCATCCTCATATACTCTTATTCATTATTGCCTCATATCACCAAATTATTGGGCTCATTTTTCCCATAGCTAAGCTTATATATGCAAATTTAAGAGGCATATTATGGGGTCAACTTGATCCTAGATGTGTTCCAAAGGTTAGGTCAACGATATTTCATATGGAAAAATTCTAAGATTAATTTATCCTCAACTATAAGAAGTTAAAGGGAAATCCATAGCTCGTTGGAAAGGTCTCAATGAACACTACAACATGGTGTAATCCATTCTTGTTCTTTAGTTAATGCAATCCATACAAATCTTATTTTACTTTAGGGGATACTTATGGCCCTTTGACATCAATGAAAGCTTTCTTCCAACAATCTCCCCCTTTATCATTGATGTCAACATTCATGCTCCCTTTGTCATCACACTACCCCTATCTCCATGCTTCACTTCCTTCGTCTCCATGTTGCACTTCATTTTATATCCCCCTTTGAGATCAATGGAAAAGGGTGACTTATATCTTTGGGGCTACTCCCCCTGAACATATGGCACTCAACACTACTTTTGTCTTCTTATCGTTTCCTTCTTTGTTTTACATTCAAATCCTTTGCTTGGCTACAATTTTATTTCTCTTTTCTTGGTATAAAATGTATATTTTTTTTGGTATTCTTGTGGCTATTACAACCAATCTCCTGAGTCTTCTTCTTTGATTTCACATTCCCAAGGTTCAAAAAAGTGATTAAAGCCTTGATCATACATCTTTCTAGAACCAAGAAGATTGTGCTTCAATTGCTTAGCTAGAAAAATATTTTGTGCTTTCGTACTCTAGCATCCAAGACTTGCTACACCCTTTCTGAGTATCTTGATGGAAGACTTATCTCAAAATGTAACATTGCTGATTTTTTCTTTTAGGCTGAAAATTTTATTTTGATCTCAAGTCATATGTGTTGAGCATCCAGTCTCTATGTACCATTCATCCTCGTTATCTTTAGGGATCAATGCTAGATTGTAATTTTCCTTTTTTCTCTTCTCCCATGTCATAGCTCAGTTTTCTATCTACATGATTGGAGCATTCTATCTCACAAGCTTGCAACCCTATGCCTTATGAGCAAGATTATTTCACTTGTAGCATACCATGTTTCAATTCATTAGTGTTTCAAATGGATTGTATTTTATGTTGGTAGATTCATGGAAATTTCTAGATCTATATCCATAATCGTTCCTATGCCTTGCACAATTGCATCTTGTATCTATTTTACAATGAATTGCTTTATGCCCAATATTTCCATAAGAGTAGAAATGACCAAGAAAGATATTTTCATAGCTGGGAGAGTAGGATGATCTTTTGAGGTCATTTTTCCTTAAGGAGTTCTATCCATTTTTTATCAGCAAAAGTAGCAAAATTTCTGGACTCCCTTTGAGTTTATTCTTTTAGAGGATTGGAACATGTTTCTTACTTTCTTGAGGATGAACCTATATATCCAAGACTTGTTTTATCACTTGATGGTATTTGACAACTGAGAATTTTATCAAACAATATTGAGTCGTTCAAGTTCTTACTAAGCGTATCAACTTTAGCTCGTAATCACATAACTTTTCCTCAAGCTTCTTACAATCTTCTTCTTTCTTCTTCATCTAGATATCCATTACTTCCTCAATTATTATCGCTTCTTCAAGTTGGGCATTAAGGATATATTTTCTTTATCATGCTATTCAAGTAGGATTTTCAATTCTCTATTTTTGTTTCTAAGCTTGGAATTCTCCTTTTCATTGTTCTTCAATTTTTTCTTAAATATCTTCATCTTCCTGTTAGGTCTCTGAATCCTTTTTGAGTCCCCAGAAATGATCTATTATCATACTTGGTTCTTCTTCATCTAAAACATTGACCTCTTCATCATCATGATCATTATCTTTATTTTCTTGGGTTATGAAGAGAACTTCTCTTGCATCGCTCTCTTTTGTGTCACTTTCATTTGAAGAACTACTATCTTCCTTAGGATAAATATTTTTCTTATGGTAGCTTTTTTATTACCTAAAAGGACATATCTTAGCATAATGAACTATTATGCCACAATCAAAACATTTAAGAGTAACTTACCTTTGTTTTTATAGTTCCTCTTTTGAGCTTCCTAATGAAATTTGCTTCTTATATATTTGGTTCATTGCCTTGTGTGTCTTCTAGCTTGAGTTATTTGTTTCTTGTTTTCTTTGTCTTTAAAGGCTCCTTCTTTGTTTGACTATTCGTCTTTTGTATCTATTCTCGTTTCATATATTGTAAGAGTGCAACGTAATTCTTCCATTGTCATTTTGGTCAAGTCGTTGGATTCTTATATGGTTGATAGCTTGGTATTGTATCTCAAGGGATGCAATCTTAGTACCTTTTGTACTATCGAGGGATCTTCAATTTATTCTCATAATCCACTGATGGAGTTGAAAGCTTCATCTACTCTAAGTAAATAGGTTGCAATATCGTCTTTTTCATCCATTTTCAAAATTTCAAACTAAGATCTATATTTTTGAAGTTTAACCCACTTGACCTTATCATCACCTTCATACAAAGTTTTAAGCTTATCCCAAACATCTCTCACCATGGTGCAAGTCATTACCTTGGCCTTAACCATTCTTAGTAATCCACCTATGATGGAATGAAGAGCTTTTAAATTGCAGCTAAATAGCTTCTTCTTATCATGATCAATTGGAGGATTTTTAGTAACTTTGCAGCCATTTATGATGGAGAGTTAAACATCCACTCCTATAGCCTTCAAGTAGGCTTCCATGAAACTACTCCATAGTGGGTAATAATTTCCATCGAAAAATCGAAACAATCCTTGAAGAGATTTCTTCCACATAATCCATGCTTGTTTATGATCTTCCCTCGAGTGGTTAGATTGATAGAGGGTAACCTACTTTGACACCAACTTTTAGAATATTAAGTGAGGGATTTGGGGGGGGGGGGGGGGCAGGGGGGGGGGTTGGGGGGTTGTTGGGGGGTGGAATAAATTCATAAATTTAAACAATTAAGATAAAAACAATGGACAATCTATCTATGAAGAAACACATCAAATTATATTAACATTATTCCATATAAGGGAACCCACAAATTTTGGTTCACCGACTAAAACTAGAAGGGCTACAAACCGCAATATTTACTAGCTATAGCTGGAAGGAGGAGATAACCTCTTGAAGGAAGCCACAACTTCCTTCTATAGCACCACCCTACCACCCTATAGAATAAAAGATAAAGCTAAAATTCTTGGTCTCTCGTACTAGGGAGAATGACTCAATTACAATACATTCAAACACTATAACAATAACCCATGTACAACTTTGGGTCTTCCCTTGATCATATCCAACTTTCATGAGACATAAAAAACAATACAATCCACAAATGAAGAACTTCATACCTCAAATCATCAATACCACATGTGCCCTTACTTATCCTTTAAAACAACTTTATCATAACATGTTCCAATAATTCAACAAGGGATGCTTAAGACTTCAAAGATTCAAAACATGTAGATAGACATCAAAGATTGCTTCCAAACAAATATCAAAGTCTACTGTGGAAAGGTTCTGCTATAAATATCAAACTCTGCTCCAGAAAAGGTCTACTACAAAGGTCATGTAACTCTGAGACTATGTGGTCTCTCACACCCTCTAAAATGATCCTCTTGGCTCTTGTGGTACCATTCTTCCACTAGACTAACTATCATGCATCCGATACTTGTAGTTTAGAATGTCATATTTGGTGTACTCTAGCAGTCCATTATCATCAAGGATTGCTTCCATCCTATTCTTCCATGCTATGAAATTTGAGGTTCCCTCTAGGGCATACTCCAATCTCAATCCGCTGAAAGACATTTTCCCATACGAAATAAAAACTGCTTCGCTGAATCTACAAATCGAAATCTCTGAAGGATAAGATCTATTGACAGGTTTCTAGTGTGATTTATACTCTGATACCATGTAGAAATTAAGATAAATTTTCTACTACGCATGAAATCGAATTGAAATCAAGATATTACAAGTTCCCTCTACCATTATGTGGAATGGAAATCACAATTTAGAAACACATGTAATGACATGCAACTATTAAAACCACAAGAAAAAAATGATTTATAAGGGAACCCAACTGGGAAAAACCCCTATGTTGCTTTGCATTAATTCAAATGAAAATAGAAACAATTACAATATCTTGTGACAACTCTGAATCACACCCTGTGCTACAATCATTTTCCCCTACTTCCTAATTTTCCCTAGCCAACACTTAGTCAATTCAAGCCTAATCCAACCTCCTATTTCCTTGCGTATTCATGGAGGAATTAGCCCCTAAAAATGTGGGAAATTCCCTATTTCTTTGTGCAATATCTTGAGGAATTTATCACCTACTTAGTGCAAAAGCACTGTACACACAACAATATACAAATATAAATACAAACATGCCTTTTCCTCCACTTCAACTATGAAATTTGAATTCCATGCATGACTGTGCCTACTTTTAGCTAATTGACTATTTAATTGAGAGATTACTAAGTTTAACAACATTTCCACTACTCAATAGACTCAACTCACTACTTGAGCTCATTTAATTGAGTTCAACTAACAATAAGTCAACTAGATTGCTAAATCTTAGCAAGCTTTACATGAACGACTCTACTTATATCTTATAACTCAAATTTACTAAGTAAAATAATAGACAAGGCCATGTTACACAAGTTAAATGCCTCTAAGTTGTCATGTTGATGTGGAAATTTGATTTACTCAATTTGATCAAGGCATGAGTCAAAATTGAGTCTTTTCTTGCTACAATTTCAACACAAAATCATCCACTAGTGGAAGAGACAACATGGGAAGATGACTTGTTCTTGCATAATCACTAGGAGTTAGTCAAGTATTGAGGAAAACATTTGTTTGAATGGGAGGGGCATGTTAAGCCACATATTAAGCCCATATTAATATTAAAACCCCTTATTATTCCCTAGATATGGAGGTATTAAATTTCTATTGGTATACTATTATATTTTTATGAGGGCTAGAACTCCTTGTTGTCTCATTCCAATATAACTGCACCCCTTGTCTCCATATAGATATATATATATATATATATATATATATATATATATATACACACCCACACATGAAGGAGACATAGTTTTCTTGTATATTCTATTCATTGTAAATGGATATTACATTATTTTCTTGGATATTAGGTTATTGTTTTCTTGACTATGCATCTATGTTGCTTTTTACTCGTCACTTCCATTTTCTTATGTATCTTTCCCTTTAAATAGGTTACATTAGCTTCATTCCTACATGTAGAATAGTTTCTAGCTCAATAGGTGCACCTCACCATTTTGAACGCATATCACCATTGTGATGATCATTCACATCTTACAACACTCAAACACAACCAAGCATGGTTACTAAGCAAGAATTTGGATGAGTCACTTATCCCAAATTGTGTGATGTTTAATTGGAATCTCATAGTAAAGAAAACCCCTTAACTATTGTTGAGTCATTTCTCACTATCAATATAATTATAAGAAAACATCCAACAAATTTGATGGCAGCACTTTCACAAATCATGCTTGGTACTGACAATGACATGCAGAAACTGAGTCATTGACTTGTTCTAACTACGAACAATACAAATAACACAACTTCTACCCAAATCTCTTTTTAACACCTTAAAAATTTACCCTCACCTATGAAAATAAAAAGGTGGTCGTACCAAAATCCATTTATAAGACCTTTAGAAATGAATAAGTGCTTAACCCAAATTGTTAAGTCCTATCCAAAATTTACTGGGGAAGAGCTTACTCATTAATTGATTTAATGAGGCATGAACAAGGAACTATGGCTGCCTCAATTTTATCTTTATTTAAACCCTTTCCTTCACGTCTAAAAAAAGAAAGATAACTTCTTATAAATTTGGAATTAATGAGAAAAAAACCATAAAATTAAAGTGATTCACCCTAATATAACCCAAAAAAAAAAATCATAAACAAAACTTACATTGGTTTTGCAGAGGATTATCCATTTATTCATCCCATCTGACCAGTGTAGGTGCACACTTTTGTGACGTTTTCTTTTGCTGTTAGGGTCCAACCTTAACCTCCTTATTTATGTAATAGGATCAAGTGATAGTTATAGTTAGTAAAGAGTCAATAAATCCCATATTAATAATTGTAAGTGGTTGACCTGCATTTAATGACGGGGCCACAGTTAGTTGCAAATGGGCCATGGTATTAGATAGATGGTATTAATAAGAACCATGGTATTGACCCATGGTATTGCATGTATGAATCCCATATAAAGGATAGAGACTCCCCTCGAGGAGCATCGTGTCTTATTTTGTAATTGAGCCTAGCTCTATTGGAGGTTGCCCCCTCGAAGAGGCAAGTGAACATTGCTTTCTGATTAATAAAATACTTGTTGTTATTTCTTATTGTTCTCTGTTCTGGGTATATTTCTTCACATATTTGGTATTCTAGTATCTTCTCACAGGTCAGGAGCATAACAAGTGGTATCAGAGCACTTTCCAGGGCCAGTGGAATCTCCAATTTTTAGCAAAAACAAATTTGGCTAGAGACGTGCTCCGACGTCTTTAAACCACAGGATCTGTTGTTGAGCACATAAACCTACAGATTTTGGGAGGCATGCATGCAATAAATACAAGAGGTGGTCACACTTGTTGGACTCCCTTGTAATCCCTGTGGGTACCCCTTCGAGTACTAGTGCATTAGACAGAACCGCACAGGGACTGTCTTCCAAGTACCCTTTGGGTATATCGGAAGACCCCTAGGCTCTCTTAAACCTCACCATAGATAAACCATCAGCCATCTTGCTGCTACAGTACACTAAGAACAACAGTCAGGGAGATTACTCACGCATACAATAGGGTAATCAAGTTGTATGGCTAAGGGTAGGGTTGATCCTCCTTGGTTAGTGCCCTGAAAGATTGGGCTGAGTACTACAGTCAGACGCTTATGTATATTGTGATCTGTAGCACACACTCCTTGAGACCATAGTTCCCGTGTCTCTCTCTGGATCACGCACCATCTATTCCAGATCAGATCTAGAAGAGGGGTTCTGTCACAACAACAACAATCAATTCCACCATTCAGATTTGTCAGATCCGCCATTTATATCCATCAAATCCACTAATTAGATCTATCAAATCCGCCATCCAGATCTAGCAGTTCAGGTTCTGTAGCAGTCATAACAATTAGGTCCACCATTTAGATCTAACAGCAAGGGTTCGATCACTACCACATTCCTACTCATACTCTGCAGTTGTGGGTTCGTCGATAGATCTAAGCATTTGTGTGGGCTCCTATACCTTGGCATGATTCCCGCAGGACTTTGGGTAGCACTGACGTTTCTGGGATTCAGCTACTACAGTATTCTTAAGCAAGGGGTAATACTCCTTTCCAAGTATTAAAAAAAAAATGAAGTTTGAGACCCTCTAGGATGCTTATAGGAGACTTAGCCCATAAGAATCAGGTCGACGAGCTAAGCAAGGTTGTACCATTAAATTTTTAGAATAAAAAAAAAAATTCAGGCACTCCCAAATTTTAAGTGCATCGGATCGATGCATGGTACAAACTAGAGCACAAGCTATGGCCAATGAGAAGATTGACCTCCTTACATCAAAATTGAACGAATTACTATCGTCTCTGCAGACCTTAACTGACACACTCGCAAAGGGCAAGATGGAGGAATGCGCGAAGGCATATATTAACAATGAAAACATTAAGGGTGAGTCTAGCCATTCTCTTCACCTCTTTGATGACCACCAACATTCCCAAACATGACCACCCAAGCTGAACATGTATAAATTTGATGGCTCTCATCCGACCACATGGACAGCACAAATGGAGCAATATTTCACACTAAATCACATCAGAGATGATGCGACTCAGCTTAGTGTGCGTAGCATGTACTTGGACAATGAAAGATGGCAATTGTGGCAGTGGCATCAACATTGCTATGGAAGGCCCATGACTTGGTAGACATTCACAAAAGCTCTTACGGCTCACTTTGACCATGACTCTAACTTTTTGGGTCGTCTCACTAAGCTCTAATAGCTAGGAATGGTGAACGAATATATTATAGCCTTTGAAGCCTTAGCTTTCTGCACAGGAGGTCTACAAAATAAGTTTTACTTGGAATGTTTTGTCACTGATCTCAAAGAAGCCATACAAGCCCACATCTGATTGCAACACCCTATCTCATGGTTGCATGCCTATAGGATCACTCATGAAGTAGAACGTGCGTTAGCTGCCCAGTCCAATCACCCAAAGTTCATAACCAAGGGTTGCCCCACCCAGGCTCAAAGCACTACCTAAACGCTCAAAGTTCAAAAGGTGTCACCAGCGGAAATGGTGGAAAGAAGAAAGCAAGGATTGTGTTACTACTGTGATGAGAAATACTCCCTTGGGCATAAGTGCAAGGAGCCCAAATTCTTTCAAACTGATGCTACTGATCATAGTTCATCGGAGGAAGCCCCACCACTTGAGGAACCAGAGGAGGAAGACGAGGACAACCAATCAGATAATGTACTTGAAGAACCAATTATCTCGCTGCATGCTTTGGCAGGGATTTCTTATCCCCAAACTCTCAAAATCAGAGGTTTTATCAAGCATCGCCTGATAGTAGTCTTGATTGATAGTGGCAGTACACATAACTTTATCCATCACAGAGTTGCGGAAGCAGTGCATTGTTTTGTCAGAGTAGTTTCTAACTTCCAGGTCCAAATTACTGATGGGGGGATGATGAAATGTGAAGGCCATTGTGAAAATTTCAAACTTCAAATTGGGGATTATCAGGTAAAGACCCACATGTTTTCCATACACATGAGAGGGTGCGACATTGTCCTAGGTGTTGAATGGCTTTGTACACTTGGCCCAATCACAATGGATTTCCAGGAGTTATATATGAGCTTTAAGTAGAACAACCACACACATACCCTCCACGGACTCCAAGCAGGTGATCCCTTTATCATCAGGTCACGTAGGATGGAAAAATTGTTAAAAAAGGGCCACCATGGAGTTATAGCCCAATTTAATGCCATCCAGGCCTTCGAAACCACTTCTCTTCAAATTCATCCTGAGATGTAATAGATCTTAAACAACCATTTGTTGGTCTTTGACAAGCCTCATGAGTTTCCACCCTCGAGAGGGGAACATGATCATAGCATTACTTTGGTCTGAGGGGCCCAACCCCCAAATGTGCGCCCATATAGATATCCGTTCTCCCAAAAGAATGAAATTGAAAAGGTCATCAAGGAACTCCTGGAAGCAAGAGTCATTTGTCCTAGCATTAGTCCTTATTCATCGCTTGTGGTCATGGTGCTCAAGAAAGATGGGGAATGGTGTATATGCCTAGACTTCAAGGCTCTCAACAAGCTGATAGTCAAAGATAAATTTCCCATCCCAGTTGTTGACGATTGGTTGGATGAACTAAATGGGGCTCAGTTCTTTACTAAGCTCGACCTTCACTCGGGCTATCGCCAAATTCGCATAAAAGAAGTAGACATTCCAAAGACTTCTTTCCAAACTCATGAAGGCCATTATGAGTTCTTGGTCATGCCATTTGGTGTTTGTAATGCCCCATCCACTTTTCAGAGCCTCATGAACCACCTTCTCAAACCATATCTCAGAAAAATTGTCCTTATTTTCTTTGATGACATCCTCATCTACAGCCGCACTTGGGCCACACATCTTCAACACGTAGATCTACTCTTGCAACTACTCCAGAAGCATAAATTGTTTGTCAAGCTGTCCAAGTACTCTTTTGGCATGGAAGAAGTTGAGTATTTGGGCCACATTGTGGGGCATGAAGGTGTCAGGGTGGACCCCAAAAATATCTAATCAATGCAGGATTGGCCTCAACCAAAGACATTGAACAGATTAAGAGGATATTTTGGTCTCACAGGCTACTATCGCAAATTTGTCTGCAATTATGGGCGCATTGCTAGACCCCTCACTACCCTTCTCAAGAAAAATTCATTCCTCTGGAATGAAGAAGCACAATAGGTATTTATAGCTCTCAAATATGCCATGTGTTCCACTCCTGTATTAGCACTACCAAACTTCACCAAATCTTTTGTGATTGAATGTGATGCTTCAGGTACATGTATTGGGGCGATCTTAATGAAGGAAGGTTGACCCTTGGTGTTAACTAGCCAACAACTAAGTGGGACAAAGCTGGGACAATCTACCTATGAGAAGGAGATGATGGCCATCTTACATGCAGTTGATACTTGGCAACCATACTTATTGGGACGACGTTTCCAATCTGTATAAACCATCAAAGCCTTAAATATTTTTTGGAGCAATTCCTATCCTCGCTGTTATTGGGAAATCTAGTGTCTATGAAGAGCTGCTAGTCCCACTAAGACAGGTATCTATCTTAGAAACAAACAAATTAAAGTTACTTTTGTTTTCCTTTACGAGAAGTAGATAGGAGAGGAGCAAAGAATACCAACCTCAATCTTTCACTTGGTTCCTTGCTTGTTCCTTCTCCCATCTGATAGATCTTTGCTGTTGCTTCCTTGATTACTCCACTTCAAAGAGTACCTATAAAGTCAAAGTAGCATAATACCTTCAAATTGCAAAGCTATACAATCATAAACAATATAGGACCAGATATATATTGACCACACAAATGCATATATTATCAGACATACAAGAATGTGGAGGAAAACTTGAATAGCTTTATTGATATAAAGATTAGAAGAGAGG